>AWOL01S0003255.1:0-10108 GCA_000715115.1 Nicotiana otophora | reverse complement strand
AGGCCGGGGGAGGTGCACAGACTCCTACCCTATACCCAGAGCAGCGGGTTCAGGTCGACTATGTTTCTGAGGTCATACTAGTATAGCTGGTATCCCCAGTTCAGTCCAAGGTGTGGGCAGCAGTTTCAGAGGGGGAGCAACTCAGGCTCGGGAGGTACAAGAAGTAACACCCTCTTACCTTCAGTTGCTTGGCATCAAAGGACGCCCAAGGATTTCTTGTGGAGTGCCACTGTATCCTCCATACCATGGGTATTGCATAGAGTAGTGGGGTTGCTTTCATAGCATTCCATATTAGGGGAGCGGCCTATCAGTGGTGGCGAGCTTATGAGTTGGGTTGTACGGCTGAAGTAGCTTCAGTCACATGGACTCAGTTCTCGGATATGCTCTTAAGGGAGTATGCTCCCCAGAGTCTCAAAGATGCATGGTGTGTAGAGTTTGAGTAGTTGCGCCAGGGTTCTATGATCGTTTCTGAGTATGCGATTTGGTTCAGCGATTTGGCTAGGCATGCACCAGCCTTGGTTGCTACTATTCGAGTGCGGGTCTTTCAGTTCATCGAGGGGCTCAACCTGAGCATCAGATTTAGCATGGCTCGAGAGTTGGAGATGGACATTGCAGACCAGCACGTAGTGGGGATTTTGAGGACATTGGAGGGCATGCTGACTTGGGAGAGAGAGGAGCGGGAGGCCAAGAGGTCTCGAGAGTCTATCACTTATAGTGGTACTCGTGCCCCAGCTCCATCTCGTCATGGTAGGGCTATGTGTGTTGCCCTGTTCATTCAGCACTTACAGCCGCCGATGGTATTCCGACGACTCCTAGGCCCCATGCTCCTTATTATGTACCACTAGTGTCTAGCGCACCCCTACTCAGGGTAATTTTAGTGGTCAATCTAGTCGATCAGGCCCGAGCCAGCCACAACAGCCACGTCCCCTGAGAGCTTGTTTTGGGTGTGGTGACACTCGTCATATGGTGAGGGATCGCCCCAGACATAGGAGGGGTGCACCTCCATAGGCTACTCAGGCACCACGTGCTCCACCGGGTCCTCAGGCTATGGGTACAACACCAACTGCCACTCCACCTGCTCAGCCAGCTCGAGGTGGAGGTCGGGCAGGTAGAGGTCACCCTAGAAGGGGAGGCTAGGCCAGATATTATGCTCTTCCTGCTCATACAGAGGTAGTTGCATCTGACTTTGTCATTACAGGTATTGTTCCACTCTGTCATAGAGATGCATTAGTCTTATTTTATCCAGGCTCTACTTATTCCTATGTGTCATCTTATTTTTCTCCGTATTTGGGTGTATCCCTTGATTCTTTGAGTTTTCCTCTCTATGTGTCTACATCTGTGGGACATTCTATTGTTGTTGACCGTGTGTATCAGTCGTGTTTAGTTTTTCTTATTGGTTTTAAGACCGGAGCCGATTTATTAGTGTTCAGTACAATAGACTTTGATATTATTTTGGGCATGGACTGGTTGTCGCCCGACTATAGTATTATTGATTGTCACGCCAAGACCGTGACGCTAGATATTCCAGGATTGCCATGGTTAGAGTGGAGAGGTATGTTAGATTATACCCATAGCCGAGCTATTTCATTTCAAAAGGCTCAGCAAATGGTTGGGAAGAGGTGTGACGTGTATTTAGCTTATGTGCGAGATATCAGTATTGATACCCCGCCATTGAGTCAGTTATGGCAGTGGGGGATTATCCAGATGTGTTTCTAACGGATCTTCCGAGCATACCGCCCGATAAGGATATCAACTTTGGTATTGATTTTTCAGCAGGCACTCAGCCCATCTCTATTCCTCCATATCGTATGGCCCCACCAGAGTTGAAATCATTAAAGGAGAAGTTAAAGAATTTGCTTGATAAGAGCTCCATTCAGCCCAGTGTGTCACCTTGTGGTGCTCCAGCCGTGTTCGTGAAGAAAGAGCATGGTTCTGTGCGCATGTACATTGGTTAACGCGAGTTGAACAAAGTTACAGTGAAGAACAAGTATTCATTGCCTCGTATTGATGACCTATTTGATCAATTACATGGTGCCAGGGGGTTTTTCAAGATTGATTTGCGTTTAGGCTATCATCAGTTGAAGATTCGGGAGCCAGATATGATGAAGACTGCTTTTAAGACTCGGTATGGTTAGTACGAGTTTCTTGTGATGTCATTTGGTCTAACCAATGCCCCAGCAGCATTCATGCACTTGATGCACAGTGTATTCCTTCCCTATCTTGACTAATTCATCATTGTGTTTATTGACGACATTCTGGTGTACTCCCGGAGTCGGGAGGATCATGAGCAGCACCTGAGGACTGTGCTCCAGACTTTGAGAGAAAAGAAGTTGTATGCAAAGCTTTCTAAGTGTGAGTTCCGGTTAGATTCAGTGGCATTTTTGGGTCATGTAGGGTCGAGTCAAGGGATCAAGATGGATCCTGAAGAAGGTTGAAGTAGTGCATAGTTGGCCTAGGCCGTCCTCGACTATGGAGATCCGGAGTTTTCTTGGTGTCACAGGGTATTACTGTCGATTTGTAGAGGGTTTGTCACGCCCCAAACGCGGGGAGCACGACCGACGCTCAACCAAGAAAACCCGGCCGAGCAAGCCTGTTAGATTTTCATTTTCCCAAAACTCATCCATGAATAAAGATAATACATATTTTCGTTAATTAGACAATAAGGCGATCATGTCTGCATTACCAATTTCTTACCATAAGTTACTTCATTTTAAAGTCTCAATTTCATACGCATTTTTCATAGTCTGATGTGAGAATAGTAATTCAAACACAACATAACGAGTTTGACTTTCCCAGCACCAGTACACAACCCACACTATGTCTCCGGAGCCTCTACAGATAAAGAAGAGCACTATGATAATGCCGGCAACAAGGCCCCGGCTATACCTCAAACACAATACATAAGGAATAAAAGATACATGACCACAGAATGAAGTAGGGGCTCACCAACTCAGTTGGGAAGAGGGTGTACCGCTGTCACTGATCAATGTCTACTGATGTGGAACCACCTGCATACATTAAAGATGCAGCGCCCTCGGCAAAAGAGACGTTAGTACAGTCGAATAATACTAGTATGTATAACTAAACACCCTCTCAATAGATGAATAATATTACAAGGAGGAACAATCATAAAATCAATGGAAGCCTCAAACAATACCAAAACATCAAGTTAAGAATCACATAAGGGTTCACGTAAACTTCCATATCTTCAGGTTGGAGATTCATAGTACCGATATACCATCATTCACAATACCATTATTCACAATACCAATGTGTACAATACCAATGTTCACAATACCAATACCACCGTACTCTTAGCATGTAGTCCGATCACGACCCGATCAGCTAGGCTATCTCATTAGAGACATCAACCACAATCACTCTCAATATCAATACCACTGTACCTTTAAGACGGAGTCCGATCATGACCCGGTCAACTAGGCTATCTCATTAGAGACGTCGACCACAATCACAATTTAAATTATAATTTCCAGCACAATCACCACCATGTGTGCGGCATGGTGTCCAATCACGACCCGATCACCTAGGCTATCTTATTCGAGACATCAACCTTTTTATATCATTGATCGCATTTCATACTTCTTTCACATCTTTTTATTTCATTGGCACTAGTGGCCATAATTATAAAATCATACTTGGCACGTTGGCCGTATTTAGTGTTTCATGCTCACCTTTTCAATTTCAAACATCATCATCATCAACAACAACAAATACAATTCAATTTAAGGTTTGAAGTACACATGTGAGCAATTAAGAGTCTTTGGGACATAGAGATATTTCACAAAATTTGGCATAATAGCCTTCGTTTAAACTTGACTTGAAGTCGAAACATTATTAATGCACATCCCATATTTTGAGCACACCCTTAATTGATAATATAACTTGAATAAAGCATTTGGGATACTTATTGAACATATATCTTTCAACACAAACTTACTCGAAATAGCCAATTTATAATGAACCACTCGGGTCTTACATAAATTACATGAATATCGTGGGATTCAATTCTAAGAGAAGATTTTAGCCAACATACCTCACTTGAGCTTCCTTACACTCTAAAATATTCCAGAAATCTTAGCAACTTCAATATATATTAGAAATTTAACAAGTTGAACCAAAATCAGGAAGATGATCATGCTTCTAGCTAATGTGGACAGAGGAGTGTGAGGAGAGTTTTTAAAAGCTCAAGATAGCTTTGACTACAGCCCTAGTATTGGTATTGCCTACAGGTTTGGGGTCGTATACTGTATACTATGATGCGTCGCGTATTGGTCTCGGTGCGGTGTTGATGCAGGATGATAGGGTTATTGCCTACGTGTCTAGACAAATGAAGGGACATGAGAAGAACTATCCTGTCCAGGACCTTGAGTTAGAAGCTATTGTTCATGCCTTGATGATTTGGAGGAACTATTTGTACGATGTCCCTTGTATGGTCTACACCAATCACTGGAGTTTGCAGCATCTGTTCAAACAGAAGGATCTTGACTTGCATTAGCGGAGGTGGTTAGAGCTTCTTAAGGATTATGACATCACTATCCTATACCACCCCGGGATGTCCAATGTGGTGGCCAATGCCTTCAGTCACAGGGCGGAGAGTTTGGGTAGCTTAGCATTTCTACCAGCAATAGAGACGTCATTTGCATTGGAAGTTCAAGCTTTGGCTAGCTAGTTTGTTAGATTGGATGTTTCTGAGCCGAGTCGAGTTTTGGATTGTATGGTTTCTTAGTCTTAAATTTATGATCGTATCAGGGAGCGTCAGTATGATGACCCCATCTGCTTGTCCTTAAGGACATGGTTCAGCATGGTGATGCCAAGGAGGTCACTATTGGGGATGACGGTGCATTGAGGATGCATGGCAGGCTATGTGTGCCCAATATAGATGGTTTGCATGAGTTGATTCTCCAAGAGGCTCATAGTTTGTGGTACTCTATTCATCCAGGTACCGCGAAGATGTATCAGGGCTTGAGGCAGCATTATTGGTAGAGGAGAATGAAAAAGGACATAGTACAGTATGTATCTCGGTGCCTAAATTGTCAGCAGGTGAAGAACGAGCATCGGCGGCCAGGTGGATTGCTTCAGAAACAAGAGATTCCGGAGTGGAAATGGGAGCATATCACTATGGATCGTGAGGCTTCATGGCATGTCGGTATCTATCATCTTTGACCAGGGTACGCAGTCTACATCGCATTTCTGGACGGTCGTAAAACATGAATTGGGTACTCGATCCGAATGAGGCTAGGCTAGTGGATACAGACTTGGTTCAGGATGCTTTGGAGAAGGTTAAGGTGATTCAGGATCGTCTTCATACATCCCAGTCCAGATAGAAGAGTTATGCAGATCAGAAGGTTCATGATGGTGCATTCATGATTGGGAGCTGGTCTTGCTCCGGGTTTTGCCCATGAAGGGTGTTATGAGGTTCTGGAAGAAGGGTAAGATGAGCCCTAGGTATATAAGGCCTTTTTGCTTCTTCGAAAGGTTAGAGAGGTGGCTTACAGACTTGCAGTACCACATAGTCTAACTGCAGTTCATCCAATATTCCATGTTTCTATGCTCCGGAATTATCAGAGCGATCCATCCCATGTGTTGGATTTCAGCTTAGGTATGTCTCTACACTCGTTCTAGGACGAACGATTGTTTTAAGATAGGGGGATGTAATGACTCGGCCGGTCATTTTGAGAGAATGAGCCCTGATCTCCTATTTATTGTCCCATCTGCTTCATTTAAAGCTTTCATGACTTTCCGGGGTTCTTTGTGTCGGGTTCGGGAAAGTTTCAAAGTGGAATGGGACACATAGTCCCTAACTATGAAGTTTGAGTTGTAAGAGTTGACCATAGTTTGACTTGTATGAAGACAACTTCGAAATAGCGTTTTGTTGGTTCCAATAGCTCCTTATGTTGATTTTGGTATTAGGAGCGCATCCAGATGTTGATTTGGAGGTCCGTAGGTCATTTCAGCGTTAGTATATAAAAGTTGGAAATTTGAGGATTTTTGGAAAGTTTGTCCGGGAGTGGACTTTTTGATATTGGGTCAAATTCTGATTCCGTAAGTTGAAGTAGATCCATAATTTCAAATGTGACTTGTGTGCAAAATTTGGGATCAATCAAACGTGATTTGATAGGTTTCGGCGTCGTGTGTAGAAATCAGAATGTTTTAGTTTCAATAGGCTTGAATTGAGGTACGGTTCGTGATTGTAATGTTGTTTGATGTGATTTGATGGCTCGACTAGTTTTGGACGAGTCCCGAGGGCCTAGGATATGATTAAGACTTGAATCTAGAACAAAATTTGACTTAGTGCACAGCTGAAGCATTGATGTGTCTGGTGCAATCGCACCTGCGCATTTTTGGGCCCGCAGGTGCGGCAGCACAAAAGCAAAAAAATGAGCGCAGACGCAAAAAGGCTTGGGAGGTCTATTGATCGCTGAAGCGGACAAGGTCCGCAGGAGCACGTGCGTAGAAGCGCTCCTTGGCTGCAGGAGCGGAATCAGAGATGCGCATTTGGGTCCGTAGAAGCGGGCGTGCGTAGGCTAAGTGATTACCGCACATGCGATGGAAATTTCGCAGGTGCGGAGCCGCAGAAGCGGTTGTGGGTTTGCAAGTGTGATTTCATTGGGCGGAAAAGGTCCAATTCTGAGGGTTTAATTTCATTCTCCATTTGTTAACCTAAAGAGCACGGATTGAGGGAACATTTCGAGTATTTTTCAGAGGAAACATTTGGGTAAGGATTCTTGACTTGTTTTTGATTACTTTACACTAAGATATCATTTATTCTTCATCTAATTAAGGCTTTGGGTTGAGAAATTTGTGAAAAAAGGTGGAGAAATCTTTAGGCCAAATTTTGAGGTTTTGATCCAGTTTCTTTTATCGGATTTGGGAAATTTTGGTATGGGTGAACTGGTGGTTAAACTGGTGTTCAGATTTTGTGACTTTTACCCGATTCCGAGACGTCGGCTCGGGTTGATTCTTTTGGGCGATTTTCTAATTTCTTGTTAAAGTCTTGGTTTCATTAATTGTATTAGTTCCTTATAGTTCTATTCATGGTATGAAATTGCTTTTGGCTAGAATTGGGCCATTCGGAGTCGGAAAGTCGAGGAAAAAGCATTCTTATTGACTGATTGAGCTTGGCTTGAGGTAAGTGACTTGTCTAACCTTGTGCGGAGGAAATCCCCTTCGGATTTGTTACTGTTTTAACAATTTGTGATATGTGAGTTCCATATACGCGAGGTGACGAGTGCGTACATAGGCTATATTTTAATGATTTATTCTAGCATGTGTAGTTATCATGTTTATCCTAATATCGCCTGTCTACGTATCTAAATACTTATTCGAAATATGTGCAACATGCTTAGTTGAATTCATGTTTCCTTGATTCTGTATTTAGTCTTAATCTGTAGGATTCCTTGTTGTGAATTCGTTGTTCTATCGGTTACTAGTTGTGTATTTACTTTTGGGACTACGAGGCGGTACTTTGGGAGCTCCCCTATTACATATTTACTTTTGGGACTATGAGGTGGTACCTTGGGAGCTCCCATGTTGCATATTGACTTTTGGGACTACGAGGCGGTACCTCGGGAGCTCCCCTATTGCATATTTACTTTTGGGATATGAGGCAGTATATCGGGAGCTCCCTTGCTGCATATTTACTTTTGGGACTACGAGGAGATATCTCGGGAACGCCCCTGTTGTTTACACGAATGTGCTGTATTGTTACCCTTCTTTAATTTTGCATTGTTAAACTCTCAGCCTTCATATTATATTACTATATATTGTGCCTTGTTTTCCTTTTATTCCAGTAGGGCCCTGACCGATCTCGTCACTACTCTATCGAGGTTAGGCTTGGCACTTACTGGGTACCGTTGTGGTGTACTCATACTACGCTTATGTACATGTTTTGTGTGTCGACCCAGGTACATCTTATCAGCCCCGATATCAGTAGAGTGCGCGCTGTTGATTGAAGACTTCAAGATATGTCTGCCAGCGTCCGTAGACCTCGGAGCCCCCCCACCTTATCCTTTTATGTTGCTCTTTATATTTTACTTATATATTGATGTATAGAGACAGCTAGTACATTCCTTAGAGATTGTGGCTTATGACTATCAGGTTTTGGACGTTGATTATTCTCTGAATTGAACTTTTCCTTGTACATGTTGTGCAGCAGTTTTCAGATATATATATCTGTTGAAGTTCAGTCATTATTCAATTATTATTTTAACTATTTTTAAAATTGTTAGGCTTACCTAGTCTTAGAGATTAGGTGCCGTCAAGATATCTTACGAAGGGGATATTCGGGTCGTGACATTTAAATATATTACATGATTAGTTATGAGATTTAACCTCTAATCCAAGGAATTTTAGTAAGCGATTTGGGCGATTTTGTATTTGTTTTGAAAAATAAACATTTGTGATTTGAGAGTCGAATCTGACTCGGATTGGAAACAAAAATACATATATGGACTCATGGGGTTCTGTGTAGTCGAGATCAACCCTTGGACTTGTGTTTTGTGTGGGTGGGCCCAGGGTTCACTTTTAACGACCCGGACGGTCATTTTGAGTGTTTTAGCCCCGATCTTCTAATTATTGCCTCCTCTATGTTATATTATCGTTATTGGACTTGTCGGGGTGTTTGGTTTTAGTTTCAGGTGAGTTTCAGAGTGAAATGGGATACTTAGTCCCCAAGTTGGAGGCTTTAGTTGAAAGAGTTGACCGTAGTTTGACTTTCAGGTAGACGACTCGGGAATGGCATTTTGATGGTTCCAGTAGCTCCGTATGGTGATTTTGGAGTTAGGAGCATGTTCGGATATTGATTTGGAGGTAGGTCGTTTCGGCTTGAATTGGCGAAAGTTAGAAAGTTGGAGGTTTGGAAGGTTGGAAAGTTTGACATGGAGTTGACTTTATTGATATTGTGGTCAGATTCCAATTCTGAAGGTTGGAATAGGTCTGTCATGTCATTTATGAGTTGTGTGCAAAATTTAAGTCAATTAGAGTTGTTTTGGTATGAATCAGCATTAGTTTTTGAATTCGGAAGTTCATAGTTTCCATATGCTTGAATTGGGTTGCGATTCATAAAATCGATGTTATTTGATTTGATTTTTGGCCTCGAGTGGGTCCGTTATGTGTTTTGGAACTTGTTGGTATGTTCGGACGGGGTCTCCGGGTGTGATTCAGATTGAATAAGGAACGATTTTGGACCTTAAACATTGCTGAATCTCTTGTGCGATCACACTTGCACATTTCGGCCGCAAGTGCGGCACCTCAGAAGCAGCCTTCGAGCTGCGGAAGTGAAGTTGGCCTTGCCCATCTAGGACTGCAGGTGTGGTCATTTGTCCACAGAATCAGAATCGTCGATGTGGGGAATGTATCGGAGAAGTGGAATGGTCTAGCCAACCTGGGGTCGCGGAAGCGGAGGACCCTGCGCAGAAGTGCTTGTGTTCCCGCAGATGCGAGCCTTGAGTGCATTGTTTTGAACTGCACTTGCTATGGGTTTTTTGCAGATGTGATCCCTGGCCCGCAAAAGCGAAATCGCTGGGCAAAAAAGGACTTAGTTCGAGTGTTTGATTTCATTATTCACTTTTGGACCTAGAGAGTTCGGTGTGTGGCGATATTTCGAGTGTTTTTCAAGAAATTCATCGGGGTAAAGGATTCTATCTCTGTTTAGGTTATATTACACGAATCCGTTGTTATTTTTATCATTTAATTAGTGATTTGAGTTGGCAATTTGGGGAAAAATTGTGAAAATTTCTTAGGCTAAATTTTGGGTATTTAAAATGCGATTTGAGTAATTCTTGTCTGGTTGGACTCGTTATCGAATGGGTGTTCGGATTTTGTATGTTTTGTCAACTTCCAAGACGCGGGCCTGGGTTGACATTTTGTTTCTTTGTAAAGATCATAATTTTATTGTTCGAAATAGTTTCCTATAGTTTATATTTATGGTATGAAGTTTGTTTTGCTAGTTTCAAGCCGTCCGGAGTTGGATAATCGAGGGAAAGGCTTACTAGAGGATTGAGCTAGCGTGTTTTAAGGTAAGGGACTTGCTTAACTTTGTGTGCGGGAATTACCCATTAGGATTGGTGTTGGTTTGCTTTGAGTGTGA
>AWOL01S0003254.1:0-42774 GCA_000715115.1 Nicotiana otophora | reverse complement strand
AATCCCGTAAGCCCAAACAAGATGTCAAAATAAGAAATATCCTTGCCCAAGCACCGCTCTCGATAGAATATATCGATCAAAGATATTACGTTGTACTAGTATTATGCGCGGAGAATATAAATAATGTTGTGCCTAATTTGTTTGACCATATTATATCATATTGTTTGAATAAATTTTCAATTTCCTTTTTCTTATCCAATGAAACATGACCAATAAGAAAATCGGATGGTAATCGATTAACTTTTCAGTTCCTCACTTTTCTTTATTACATAATCTACTATATTTGTTAATATTTTATTTGTTATTATGATATTTTATTAGCTTGTTACTTGACTTAATATTTTGATTAATCATCTCTTTTTACTATATATATATATATATCACTTGGCTTCACTTTCGCTCTTTCTTAATTCTTCAATTGTCTAAATATATCAATAATATATTGATTATTGTTTACTTACTTTCTTTTTTTCCTTAAATTAGTATTTTATCTATAATTTATGATTGAAATAATTTCATAGTTAATACTAATTTTGATTTTTTACTTCATTCAAAAAAGATGTTATTTTATTATTTTGTGTTAAATAATAACAACACATAATGCATAATTTAATTTTTAAAAATTTAAATTTTTTTAAAAAAATTAATTATTACCTAATGTAACTAACGTCGTCATAAATTGCCAAGTGGCCTATTGTGAGATTGTCACTTGGCTTAATGTGGAGGACTTTTTCCTCTCCATTTAATAATATATATAGAAAATTATTATTATTATTATTATTATTATTATTATTATTATTATTATTATTATTATTATTATTGTCAATTAATGATGATTAGATTCAAATTTTTTTCCTTTCATTCAAAAATAATAACAATTGTAACTATTTCTAATTTAAAATTGTAGTAAGATTTTATTAAGTATCAAACTTTAAAAATCCAATATTAATTTTTTATTTGAAAGAAACTACTCCCCAATTTAAATTGGCAGTTTTATTCTTCTTATTATTTTCGTTTTTATTTTAGAATAATTTTAAAACTCCAAATTTTGTTAACTCAAAAAGAGTAAATAATTATTAACACATAATGCATAATTTAATTTTTTTAAAATTTATTTTTTTAAAAAAATTAATTATTACTTAAACTAACTAATTTTGTCCTAAATTGCCAAGTGACTTATTGTAAGGTTGCCGCTTGGCTTAATGTAGAAGTTTTTTCTCTCATTTTATTAATATATAGATTATAGATTGAGATTGCTTTATATAAGGTGAAGAGGACAGTTGTTTTCCTTATGCGGTCAACCAAATACTATATTAACCAATTTTACGCTATATTTAATTATTTCAAACCATCAACCAAACACCGCCTTATTGTACTAAATTTCAAAATAAGATAGAATAGTATTCCTCTGATGGTAAGCACCCTCCACTTCCAACCAAGAGGTTGTGAGTTCGAGTCACCCCAAGAGCAAGGTGGGGAGTTCTTGGAGGGAAGGATGCCGAGGGTCATTTGGAAACAGCTTCTCTACCCCAGGGTAGGGGTAAGGTCTGCGTACACACTACCCTCCCCAGACCCTACTAGTGGGATTATACTGGGTTGTTGTTGTTGTTGTTGTATAGAATAGTATTCCTATTTATCTTCTTTTCTGTGAAATTATTCCTCTAATAAGGCAGCTGATAAGCTATCAAAGAACTAGTTCTGCAAATCACATAATAGTTTTCTTACTCATTTTAAAGGCTCTTACAAAAGGTTAATATAGTTCTTGGTGAAAATGTTAGCAACATACCCAGTATTATTCATACCGTAGGGTCTGAGGAGGATAGTATGTACGCAGACCTTACCCCAACCTTGTGAGGATAGAGATGTTATTTTCAATATACCCTCGGCTCAGGAAAGCACTAGAAACTAAGCAATGTTTATTGTTATTAATAATTGCCACTAAAATTGAAACAACTGCGTGGGATACATAGGATGAGGCAAATACAACCCGCTTATTGCTATCAAGAAAAAGAAAAGAGTGGTACAACAACAACAACTACAACTTAGTCCTAAACAAGTTGGGGCAGCGATATGAATCTTCACTTCTTTTATATCCGGGAGGTGGAACTAATTGGATTAGGTGAAAGAAAACATAGCATTGGTAGACAGAAGAAGCTGATGTTTGATCATGTTAAGTCCCTTAAACCTGCAAAAATAGAAAGCAAACTTAGGTGCCTTAGTTTGAAATAGTTTCTATCAACTTTCATGCCGAGTCAACATCTTTATAACAGCATCATTTGGCCCGTTATTATTTGGCTGCTATAACGAAACTTGTTATAGAGAACATATAATATGTTGTGTTGGCCGCTACAATGAAGTGTTGTTATAGAAGATGACTGTTATATAGAAGTCTGAATGTAGTTCGTATTCTCCACTATTTTATGGTCCAAGAAATGCAAATAGAATCAAAGAATAAGTAAAAGGACATTACCTTCTTATAGCTCATCTTTCATTGAATCTGTTTGTATTTGTGCATGTTCTGATATTGGTAAATCCGATTTTTCCAAGTTAGAGGGAGCAGGGGTACCCCTGTTAGTCTGGATAAATTCAATAATGGCTTCTTTTGTTCTATTCCCCTCGAACCGCGACAAACTACCAGCTGTAGATATCATGTATAACGTTGGGAATCCTTGAACTTCAAATCGTTCACGAGGTATATCATTTTCCGTTCCATCCTAAAGCAGATCACAGAAGAAGTAAGAAGATTAATCTCATAAAAAATGTGGAAAAAAAGAAGAAGAAACGAATAGAGAAGACAGACATGGGATCAAGAGATTCTTACAATCTTAGCAATTAGGACATGAGCGTCGTTTTCAAATGAGAGCGCGATTTCATCCAAGACCGGAGCAAATTCCTCACAGTGTTTACAACCAAGTCGATAGAACTCTAGCAGTACTGCAAGAAAACAAGAACAAAATGATAGGCTGCAGTAAAATCCCTGCACTCACTCACTAATGCTCCCCTTCGGTCCCTCGAAAAAATAAATAATACTCGCTCCGACTCAATTTATGTGACAGTCTTTCCTTTTAAGCCAGTCTAAAAAAGAATAACACCTTTCTATATTTAGTAACAATTTAATTACAAAATTCTCAATTTACCTTTAATAAAATGATTTATAGCCACACAAATATACTATGTTGCTAAGACTCTTCGAAAATGTAGTCAGGTGCGTGTCGGATCTTCCAAAAATAGTGTATTTTTGAAGGATCCGACGCGAGTGTGGCAGCATTTTGGAGAGTCACGCAACATAGCACTATGGCTCATTTTGGACTACAAGTTTCAAAAGTCTTCCTTTCTTAAACGTCGTGTCCAGTCAAGATAGAAATTATAACTGAGTCCGACATATAACTACTTTTGCATTTATTGTTCAAAGAATGATGCACTAGTTGATACGAACCATCTTTCCCCGAGTTGAAAACCATATCCTCTAGAGTCTCCGCAACCACCACCTTGACAGGTTCGTTATTGACTTCCGGAATAGGCTGCGACTTCAAGTATGGTTTCAACTTGCCATCCTGTAGTCATACAAGAAAGGATTGAAACAAAATTGGAGAAAGAAAAAAAAAAGATTTGAAAGACAAATAAGTCCTCACATTCGTGCGTAGAAACGAGTAAGATACTTGAAGTTTGATCGCGTTAGCAACAGAAATACAAGGAAAACATAGAATCAGGTCCAATTAATTACCTTAAAATCTTTCAACCAAGCTGCAAGGCTATCAGGTTGTACGTGTCGCTCAACGTATTTTGTGCCGTCCATGGCAAGTACGAAAATCAAAGGCACTTGATCAGTGTTCAATCCAAAATACTGCAATCGAACAACAAATATGCATCTCAGCTTTCTCTCCCATTAGGAAATATTATAAAGTATTCTATGCAGATTGGATTGAAAGGAGGATGAAATGACCTCAAGGGCTCTTTTACCGGTCTCAGCATCTCCTAAGAGGAAGTTCACTTCCTTTCCTTTGTAACTGGAGGCAAGATCATAGTATTTGGACTTGAAAAGATCAAGGTCCGTAGTGAAGTTCAAAAATAGAAATACCTACAAATTCCAAACATTGATTGAAAATCTCCCGAGGATATTCTTATACACACTTTTTTTATACTTTGTCTTTCAATGAATAGAAGGGGAGCCTTGGCGTAACCGGTAAAGTTATTGCCGTGTCACCAGGAGATCACGGGCTCGAGCCGTGGAAACAGCCTCTTGCAGAAATGCAGGGTAAGACTGCGTACAATAGACCCTTATGGTCCAGCCCTTCCTCGGACCTCTCGCATAGCGGGAGCTTAGTGCACTGTGCTGCCCTTTTTTTTGTCTTTCAATGAATAATATTTAGGAAGCTGAGTACCTTATCCCCGGGACTATGCAAAAAGTGGTTAACAAATGCCTGGTTTTCCGGCTTGTCATCAAGAATAGCCATGATCGGAACGCTAGTTTCTTCAATGAAATTCTGCATCGCCTCAACTTGAAAATCCTGGGATAATATTATAGGTATATACAACTACACTGTTAGTGAAACCGTTCAAAGCTACACAATGAAAAAGGAAGAGAGTTCTGTCAAATTGATATATAGAATCAAACACAAGAAATCACAATACCTCGAAATCAGCATAGAGTTCATCAAATGGCTTAAATAGACGAATAGTTGGCTTATCAACCGGTCCACCGCGAGGGAGGAATTTAGCATCCAGTGTGTGAACAAAGTCGTAATCTACTCGTAAATCTTCAGCTAAAGCTGTGAAGTTCTTTATCTTCTCTAAACAGAGTTCTGGAAATATGCCAACCTAAAATAACAACATGCTATTTTTTTATCCACAAGCTAGTAATGAGGCAATTGAAATACCTTATATAAAGAGACCTGAAAACCTGTGTCGAAAAATGCCAATACTTACAACAACAATCTTTTTCTCATCAATAAGGCTTGCGGCATCTTCCTTTGATTTGATTTTAAGAGATGCAGGGCCGGCATGTTTTTTCAAATATGAGATTATACCGTCTGTCTCACGAGTACCTTTATAATCATGAACTGTCTTGCCACCATTCCGGAATATCTTAATGCTCGGAACACCATTATGTGTGTAATTTCTTGCAAGTTCTGCATTTTCTGGAATTGTTGTATCCATTTTAGCAAGAATAACTGGAGGATCATGACTACTCAACACTGAAGCTGCTTCTTCGTACTGCCACGATAGAAAAAATAGTTACAAAATAACAAAAACAATATGTTAATCCTTCTGTCTCAACACTGAAGCTGCTTCTTCGTACTGCCACGATAGAAAAAATAGTTACAAAATAACAAAAACAATATGTTAATCCTTCTGTCTCAACACTGAAGCTGCTTCTTCGTACTGCCACGATAGAAAAAATAGTTACAAAATAACAAAAACAATATGTTAATCCTTCTGTCTCAACACTGAAGCTGCTTCTTCGTACTGCCACGATAGAAAAAATAGTTACAAAATAACAAAAACAATATGTTAATCCTTCTGTCTCAACACTGAAGCTGCTTCTTCGTACTGCCACGATAGAAAAAATAGTTACAAAATAACAAAAACAATATGTTAATCCTTCTGTCTCAACACTGAAGCTGCTTCTTCGTACTGCCACGATAGAAAAAATAGTTACAAAATAACAAAAACAATATGTTAATCCTTCTGTCTCAACACTGAAGCTGCTTCTTCGTACTGCCACGATAGAAAAAATAGTTACAAAATAACAAAAACAATATGTTAATCCTTCTGTCTCAACACTGAAGCTGCTTCTTCGTACTGCCACGATAGAAAAAATAGTTACAAAATAACAAAAACAATATGTTAATCCTTCTGTCTCAACACTGAAGCTGCTTCTTCGTACTGCCACGATAGAAAAAATAGTTACAAAATAACAAAAACAATATGTTAATCCTTCTGTCTCAACACTGAAGCTGCTTCTTCGTACTGCCACGATAGAAAAAATAGTTACAAAATAACAAAAACAATATGTTAATCCTTCTGTCTCAACACTGAAGCTGCTTCTTCGTACTGCCACGATAGAAAAAATAGTTACAAAATAACAAAAACAATATGTTAATCCTTCTGTCTCAACACTGAAGCTGCTTCTTCGTACTGCCACGATAGAAAAAATAGTTACAAAATAACAAAAACAATATGTTAATCCTTCTGTCTCAACACTGAAGCTGCTTCTTCGTACTGCCACGATAGAAAAAATAGTTACAAAATAACAAAAACAATATGTTAATCCTTCTGTCTCAACACTGAAGCTGCTTCTTCGTACTGCCACGATAGAAAAAATAGTTACAAAATAACAAAAACAATATGTTAATCCTTCTGTCTCAATTTATGTGGTACTAGTCGGATTTTGACAGTCAAACTTCTTAATTTGACCGTGTATTCAGACAAAGAATTTTTAAGTTTTTTAAAAATAAAATTTTACTTATTTGAAAACTACATAAATAATAGTATAAGTCATAGTAATTAAAAGAGTCAGCTCAGTGCACAAGGCATCCCGCGTTCACACAGGGTCCGGGGAAGGGCCGCACCCCAAGGGGTGTGATGTAGACAACCTACCCTAATGCAAGACATATCATAGTAATTAACAATTCAAAATATTTAAAAGACGTGAAAAAATCATAATTCACGGAAAAACTCATTTGACTCTAAAAATCCAAACAGTGCCACATAAATTGGGATGGAGAGAGTACATAGCAAATATTGATAAAGCTAAATAAGTCATTCTAAATAGCAAGGACAATATCAAATTAAATTAGTACCTTAGGGGCAAGTTGCTGGCAATATCCACACCTATTACAGAGAAGACAGAGACAATTAGGTCTAAATTTTTCATAGTGTATATTCACAAGATAGCTATTCAACTACTGAAATCTAAACCAATGAACTTTCCTTATTCATTCTTCTAGTGTTTGACTCAAAGTCATAATCTTGGAATGTAAGATCCATCTATAGGACATCAAATTGAAAATTAAAGGACAACATTTTTAGCATCTGTTTTTAAGATAAAAGACTTTTAGGATTGCAAAATCTTCATTAATGCAGCTAGTGGGATGTCCATTTGATACAACTACATGCCTAATACTACCTATATCCTATAGATGATCTACCTGTTTGATTTCCAAATAGTCAAACAAAATGATCGTTGTAGTACATGTACCGGATAACCCTGCCCACCAAAAGTTAGGCAAATGGGAAAAATACACCTAGTGTTTTTGGCCTTCCATGAGATTTGAACATGAGACCTCACAGTTCACCTCTCGCTTTATTTACCACTAGGTCAACACAACCTTGGGTGTGGTACTAGTAGTATTCTTGTACAGTATTTAAAATATTTTATATGTAAAACAGATGAGTAAATCTAAATTGATTTTGACTCCAAAATTAGTCAAATGGGACTGTGGTCTGTGGAATCAGAGTGAAAAGTGTGTGTGTGTGTGTGTTTGTGGGAGTGAACTACTTCAATAACTATCCCAGTCTATTAATGAACTTTGACCAACCTAGAGAGGCCAATGCAAGATTTGAACTTTGATCAGAATCCTAACGCAATCACGTCTATTTTACTAGGTTCAGACTCTATTTTTTGCTATTTAGTTGAATTTTTAATACATACACAGAGCTTAAGCCGAAGTTACTGTTCAGATAAACCGTTAAAAGTCAAATCAAGAAACTAACACTGTTCAAAGTCAAAGAACAAAAGAAAGAAAGAAAAATTACCATGGGGCATAGAACTCAACAACAATCATTTTGTGTTGAGAAATAATATCAGAATAATTTGTATGGTCCAAAGTCCAAACAAACTCCTGCTCCAACTTCTGCTCCTCTGCCACTACCTTTTGTCCTTCATTTTCTGCTGAATCAGCAGAAACAGCTGCAACAGTGGCTAGTACTGCAAAAATGGCTAAAAGGGTACTGAAAACTTTACAACTATTAGCCATTCTTGATCACAAAAATGTATCTATCACTGTACTGTCTATTTTCACTATTAATACTCTGTATTATTGGTAGGAAAAATAGTAATTCAAGATGGGACAAGTTAGCTTATCTTTACAGCACTATATATTTGATATTATATATAGTGGGAGAAGAAAAGTGCCACGTCAATGTTGATGCTGATGTGTAAGAAAATGATTGGACATAATATGTGTCTGAATAGGCGTGAATGGTGTCAAAAAAATTATAAATGTTGGTTGACAGACTAAAGTATAACTTAAAATATAATAACAAGTTATATATATTTTCAGTGTAAGCAAAGGCGGAACCATGTGTTATTTTAGAAGGATCATCGGATCCCGTAAGTTTCGACAAATATCTTGTATATGATTATGTATATATTTTGAAAATGATTAATTTAAAGCACTTGATATCCTAAACACTAAAAGTCTTTTAAGGGAGTAGAATATTGTGCAAATATCGCGTAAAATTCTTGGGTCCGCCTCTGAATAAGTTACACACTGACAACGTGAATATGTATAGGCGTGAAAGATCACTAACAGTGTAAAAGAGATATACCAATGTGAGTTGGATCACTTAGCCATACTTCCTAACTAAAAAAACAAGCACCTTAAAAATATATGCGCTCAACCAAAGAAAGACAATAGAGAGTTGATCGAAATGTGCACTAAAACTTTTTGAGATATCCCCTCTAAATAACTGGTATGGGTATCGAAATTGTGAGTATCAACATGTAGGTTCCAAATTCAAATGGCAGTATCAAACTCTTTAGTTATTGTTCTTGAGAAATGACCCGGTCTGCCTATTCCAGTTTATACACATCGATAATATGAAAAAAAGATTTAAGAGGTTTATAATTTTGAAAACAACAGATAAAAGTAACTTGATTGTGTAATTTTTTTTCAAAATTAACTAAATTTAACGTTTTTTGGTGGAAAAGATAATTATATTAATATTAATATTAATATAATAGTAGAAACTAGTACTACTAATTATAACTTGTTTCTTCTGAATTGTAGAGAAAAGAAAAAGGGCAAATAACTTAAAACAACTTGGAGAGCAAAACTCGAGATTCACGATACATATTGATAATACATTTTTGGTATTAAGCAAATAATTGAAAGATTCTTTTGACTTCGAAAAAAACTCGAGATTCACGATACATGTTGATATATTTTTTTTTTTTTTTTTACTTACTAAACAAATAAGTGAAGGTTCTTTGAACTTTGAAAATATTTAATTTAATTGAAGTACTGGTTACGTCTTAATTTTAGTAGTGCTCATAAATAAATGGCGGAACAGTCACATAAATGCTCGTACTTGTACCGATTTGTTATTTCAAAAATACAAATAACAAATCGAAAACATGCTCAAAAACACTATTTTAACTATTGAAAATACTTGGTCGAATAAACTCATTTACTCCGATATGAATGAAGAGACAACTTTAACACTTTCATGTAGCTAAAATATTGGAACCAAATTAAAAAAAATTAAATTAATAAAAAAAGACGTAGAGGAGAAATTGGATTGAGAGAATAAAAGTGAATCTCATAGTAGTAGACAAAATAACGTTCAAAATTTTCCTTTTAAAGAGAGTAGTTATTATTTTGGATTTTTGGTCTAGATCCAAATGAAAAGGAAAAAGTTCCGTTTTAGATAATAGTATAATGTTTATATAACTGACAATCATGTTAAAATATGATTAAAAGATGTAAAAATAGTATAAAGATACTATATACAAAATTCAAAGTGATATTTTGGCAATTGAATAGAACTCGAGTCGCTACGAGAAGATTATCCAAGGAACGACTCCAAAGATTCCTCTTATAAAAGATTTACACAAATTAATTATGCGAGGATTATAATGTAGGGATTATTTATGTGAAAATAATAATAATGCAGTGACTAATAATAAAGAGATTGTTGTACAACTTACTTTGAAAATGCACTCTTATTTTAAGGAAATTTTACCTCATATAGTAAAGATATACATCATATTTATTATAAACCAAAATTATTTTAAATTATTATTTTTTTACAGCTACCTTTTATATTTTATAGCAAAATACGCTATTTATGTTTTCTTCTCTCTTTGTTTCAATTAACACACAATTTTCTCTCCGAATTTTTCTTCTTTCTCTCCCTCTTTCTTCTCTCTCTCTTCGAGCACCTCAAGATACACGCCCTAGTATTGATGGCGGACGAGACATTAAAATCTCTCTCTCTCTTCGAGCAACTCAAGATACACGCCTTAGTATTGATGGCAAACGAGACATTAGAATAGAGTAGAAGGCAGCCAGGAAACAGAAAAGAGTGAATTTTAGGAGCAGTGTGATGAACTCTTATCATAAATTTGTTGTACGAATCCGACGAACTTTCTTCTCTTCTTGGCCGAAAAATGCCATATCCGACGAACTTTCTTCTCTTATTTGCTATTTAGTTATATACAATGACACAAATACATTGTATGTTGTACAAATTCATCCAAACACATTGTATTTTTGTATAAATATATTTTTTTGCCTGTATTTATGTATTTCGAAGGTCTATAGTTTTTTAATACAACTTAATACACATGTATTTATACATACTGTACGTACAATATGCATGAATACATGATATAAATATTAAAATAGAACAGTATATAAACAGTGAATACATTTAATTTTAAAATATAATAAAATATACTGAATACAAATAGAAATGTAATCAATACAACCAATGAAATATACTGAATACATCAGTAATAACATGTAATAGAAATAATTAAAAAACTGTTAATATAAATACATTTGAATACACTGAATATTAAATAGCGAATATAGTAAATACAAACGTTGAATCTAATGAATGCAACAGTAAAAAAAATATCGAACCACACTAAATACAAAAGTTAAATATATGAACAATTATATATGACTGAAAAATTATTCTAATTAATTAGGTTGATAATGAGGCATGTTAGAATTGATTTTGTTGAGTTATATTAGGAGTGCATCATGCTAATTGATATTATTCCGTTATTAGGCATGTCACGACCCAAACCGATGGGTCACGACGGGCACCCGGTACCTTACTCAACCGAATACCAACATAACTTATATTTCATATAATACTATCATAGGTAAATGAGCCCGAGAGGCTGTCATGAGATAAGTAGAATAAAACCTGAGACAATACTCAATATAGGGTGACCCAACCTGATATACTGACTTATGCATATGACGTACTGGCCTATAAGGCCATACCAGTATCCGTATACATGACATCTGTCTACAAGCCTCTAAGAGTACATAAATATCATAAAGGTCGGGACAGAGCCCCGCCATACCAAATAATACATATTCAAATCATACTGACCAAATAGGCAACTCCGGAGCAAGTGGAGTGCACAATAACCTTCTGCTGAGCTGATAGCCTACTAGGAGAACTCTCAACCTGTCTATCGGGACCTGCGGGCATGAAACGCAGCGTCCCCAAGCAAAAGGGATGTTAGTACAAATAAAGTACCGAGTATGTAAGGCATGATAGTAGTATATAAAAGACCTAAAAGAAACATGGAGTAAAGAACTCAACCTGTAATTTTGAATAGCTCTGTGAATCATGAAAATTTATAATGTCATGCATGTGCGTATAAATGTCATACCATGCATAGGTATATGCGTACATAACATCATCAAGCCTCTGAGGGCATCCCATCATATCATCTCAGCCACTGTGGGTAAAATCATCAATGTATACCAGCTGATCAGGTGGTGGTGCGTATATAACGCCTTAACCTTTTTTCATATCCCATATACATATAATATACGCGTATATAACGCCTTCTGGTCATGGGTCAATGTATATGTATAAATGCATGAAATGCATAAGAAATACGTTAATAAGATTTCTCGAATATCATAAAATCAATATGCCTTCCAGACAAACTTTATCAAATCCGTATTTTTCTGAGACCCATGAATAGAGTATATAATAATAATTCACATAGGGAATCAAGAATATAGATACCCCTAGTATTTCTATGAATAGAGTCATTTATGAAAGTTGCGTATTTTGCTCGTTTTATTTGTATCATTTGGATCATGCCAAAAAGAAAGAAGGGATAATCTTAACATACCTTAACTCCGTTGAGTCCTTAATACCTTCCAAAAAATTCTTCAAACAACTCAACTCAATCTACCACATCATAAGGAGATTCAAAATTAGTGCTGAGTAAAGGCTAAGTTCTCAACTTAAACTAGTAGCTCGTTTACGTAAATTTGGGCAGCATCTCCCCTGTAACTAGGCCCTCCTCCAATACCATATACCAACAACAAGAAGAATACAACAATAACAAAATGTAAGAATCATTTTATAACCTTATATCTATCACAATATACCACAAAACAGCCTACACGCCCTAATCACTTCATACATAAAATGACAACCAAAGTAGTGTCAAACAACTTAAAAGAATATAACGATGAACAACCAGCCCACCATTCCGTCATTATGTGGTGTTTCTCCACACCATTTATCCTCCAAAACTTTATTAAATAGTAGAAAAATATACAGCCCAAAGGTAACACGAAACAGCCCACAAAACATTCCACAAAACAGTCCACTACAAGTCAAATAACTCAAACTCACGGCTTCCGATCACCGTCCCGTGAGTTCTAACTATTAGGATACGAATTTATCAACATTCCTTGATATTTAAACACTTAAATACAGAAAGTACATGTTTTCTTAACTATGAAATACTTTTCAAAACTCAAACTACAAAGAAAAAAAGAGGCGATATAGCAATACTTACGTCGTAAGGATCGTTTTAATGTTATCGCTTCTTGATTCCGTGCCCTGGATGATAATATTCTTTGAAACACTATTAGAGAGTTCAAAGGCAGGTTCTATGGTGTTCTATGGTCGGGTTATATGTGAAAATGATGAGACAGACGGGTTAAGACATATTTATCAACTTTTGAACAGTCAAAAGGTGCTAGCTTGGCACCCTCTCATTCGCCCATTTTCCGACGCTTATATCTTTTTATCTAGATGCCGTATGAATGAACAGTTAAGAGCGTTGGAAACTACATTCCAAGACCTTCAATTCGGTATATAATATGTCCCAAAATGACCTCATATAGCACACGAAATTTATTTCTCAAAAAGCTCTGTTACAAGAAAAATCCTTAGTCGGTGTTTCCGCAACTTTAATCCGATTTTTTTCAAACTTCATATTTTCTATCCAAATATCATATATAGCCATATTATGACTTTAAAATCATTTAAATCATGATTAAAAAGTCTCATATTCATTACGTCACCTTGGGACGCACAGGGTGTAACAAGGCAGTTGTACAGACCTATTTTTAAGGTGATTATCGTTACTGTATTCATGAATTCATTGCGCAAATACGTGCGCCTACAACTAGACTGCCCTGAATTTTAAGCGTTTTTTACTGTTATATGCATGAATACAGCAGCACGAATATATCAAATATACTACCATAACAACTGAATAGTAGCTATAGGAAGTAATTATGTATATGATAGTTATAGGAAGTTAATAACCACTAAACAATAGTGGTTTCTGAAAATTTCTCTATTTTTAAATAGTAGATCTACACGTTACGAGTATGCCTGTGTTTAATTCCAAATTGTATCTGGCATACTATAATAGATAAACTCTGGCGCAACTTAATGTAGATACTGTCAATTCTTTCTGTAACAACCTTAATTGATCCGATATTGTGTGACTTTTACACTGAATGATTGTTATACACCTATAACAACATTTAACGTTTAAATATTTTTTGATTGTTGTAGATAAAATTTATCCAAAAATTAATTTTTTTTTGTTAATACTACATATAAAAGATAAGAAAATTATTCAAATTTAAAATCTTAAAAGATATGCATATTTCAATAGGTAAATATTGAAAAAAACTAATACGCTATTAATAAATTCATACTAAACGTACACATATTTAAACTATAAGGCACGCATTTTAAAGCTACTAGAAAAATAAAATCTTTCAAGATTGATAGAAGAATTTTATAATTGTAACTATTTTGTAGATTTCATTCTTTTACTACTGATATAACACTTGAATTTGCGAAGATTCGTGTCCAAATTTTCAACAAAAAGGTATGAAATGGAAAATATGTCATGTATAAATTTTCAAATCTTATGTTTTATGCAAGAAAATTAAAATATTGTTCAATGGAAAAAATTGTGTGCATATTTATAGAATTATTATTAGTAATCTTAAACATTCTGTATGACTGTTATAGATGAGTAATTTTAAAAAGAGCGTTCTCCCTATAAATACGGATATTGCCGTTATAGGTAAAAAGCTGTTATAGATATGTAAATTATTACCTAAAAATCGATTTCGCAGAAAACTTGATTTTTATAGTGAATGACTGTTATATAGAGATGTTGTTATAAAGAAGTCTGACTGTATTATTTCACTGTCAATCAACTAGTGAATTTGTTCTGTGGCAATTACTTATTTCTTATGCGACCAACCAAATACTGTATTAACTTATACAAGATCTTATGCTTAGATTAATTTTTCCAACGTAAACCAAACAAACTATACTCAAATTCAATATAAGATAGAGAGAAGAAAAATAAAAAGAAAAATTTTATTAATAGAAGGAAAATTTCAGGACAAAATCTAAGACAAAGAGAGAAGAAAAATAAAATAAGAGACTAAATTAATGAAAGGAAACTTCATTTTTCCAGCAATAGGTTTGATCAATCATACTAAAAAAACAAGATAATCACACAGAGCTAACAGAGAAAATACTATTACTCTTTTTTATCCCAAGAGCTTTTCTTCGTGGACAATTTTTTTTCAGACTTTTCCTACATATATTTAGGTGTACAATATTGTGTTTTGCAATAATTTATATTTAACTAATGTGAATCTAAGTGTAATTATTTTTCTACACTATCAGTGAATTTTAACAAGTGATATCAGGTTACTTACCATTTTACCATATTATTAATTTAAAAATTTTCAAAATATTTACATGTTATTACTATTAAGTGATAGTGCCAAGCCAAATCCTATATCGTTATTATATGTACCTTAAACTCTTTTTAAAAAAAATTAAAAATCCATTTACAACTTCACGAAAATTAAATAGGTAAACATGTCCTCCAAATCCGCAATTTTATTTTGAATCGGCAATAGCAGAGGAATAGTTTCCAAATAATAGCCACCACTTTAAAGCATACGAAAACAAAAACAAAAAAAATCAAAATTTGTTAATATCTTGAAACAACTAGAATCCATAATTATTCAACACTAAACGAGATGAAACAAATCTCACAACAGAAATGAAACAAGTAGATAAAAAAAACTATATAAAAAAGAAGTTAAAATAAAAACAAGTAAATATTCGGGCGGGGGTGGCTATTATTTGGAAACTATTCCTCTGCTATTGCCGATTCAAAATAAAATTGCGGATTTGGAGGACATGTTTACCTATTTAATTTTCGTGAAGTTGTAAATGGATTTTTAATTTTTTTTAAAAAGAGTTTAAGGTACATATAATAACGATATAGGATTTGGCTTGGCACTATCACTTAATAGTAATAACATGTAAATATTTTGAAAATTTTTAAATTAATAATATGGTAAAATGGTAAGTAACCTGATATCACTTGTTAAAATTCACTGATAGTGTAGAAAAATAATTACACTTAGATTCACATTAGTTAAATATAAATTATTGCAAAACACAATATTGTACACCTAAATATATGTAGGAAAAGTCTGAAAAAAAATTGTCCACGAAGAAAAGCTCTTGGGATAAAAAAGAGTAATAGTATTTTCTCTGTTAGCTCTGTGTGATTATCTTGTTTTTTTAGTATGATTGATCAAACCTATTGCTGGAAAAATGAAGTTTCCTTTCATTAATTTAGTCTCTTATTTTATTTTTCTTCTCTCTTTGTCTTAGATTTTGTCCTGAAATTTTCCTTCTATTAATAAAATTTTTCTTTTTATTTTTCTTCTCTCTATCTTATATTGAATTTGAGTATAGTTTGTTTGGTTTACGTTGGAAAAATTAATCTAAGCATAAGATCTTGTATAAGTTAATACAGTATTTGGTTGGTCGCATAAGAAATAAGTAATTGCCACAGAACAAATTCACTAGTTGATTGACAGTGAAATAATACAGTCAGACTTCTTTATAACAACATCTCTATATAACAGTCATTCACTATAAAAATCAAGTTTTCTGCGAAATCGATTTTTAGGTAATAATTTACATATCTATAACAGCTTTTTACCTATAACGGCAATATCCGTATTTATAGGGAGAACGCTCTTTTTAAAATTACTCATCTATAACAGTCATACAGAATGTTTAAGATTACTAATAATAATTCTATAAATATGCACACAATTTTTTCCATTGAACAATATTTTAATTTTCTTGCATAAAACATAAGATTTGAAAATTTATACATGACATATTTTCCATTTCATACCTTTTTGTTGAAAATTTGGACACGAATCTTCGCAAATTCAAGTGTTATATCAGTAGTAAAAGAATGAAATCTACAAAATAGTTACAATTATAAAATTCTTCTATCAATCTTGAAAGATTTTATTTTTCTAGTAGCTTTAAAATGCGTGCCTTATAGTTTAAATATGTGTACGTTTAGTATGAATTTATTAATAGCGTATTAGTTTTTTTCAATATTTACCTATTGAAATATGCATATCTTTTAAGATTTTAAATTTGAATAATTTTCTTATCTTTTATATGTAGTATTAACAAAAAAAAATTAATTTTTGGATAAATTTTATCTACAACAATCAAAAAATATTTAAACGTTAAATGTTGTTATAGGTGTATAACAATCATTCAGTGTAAAAGTCACACAATATCGGATCAATTAAGGTTGTTACAGAAAGAATTGACAGTATCTACATTAAGTTGCGCCAGAGTTTATCTATTATAGTATGCCAGATACAATTTGGAATTAAACACAGGCATACTCGTAACGTGTAGATCTACTATTTAAAAATAGAGAAATTTTCAGAAACCACTATTGTTTAGTGGTTATTAACTTCCTATAACTATCATATACATAATTACTTCCTATAGCTACTATTCAGTTGTTATGGTAGTATATTTGATATATTCGTGCTGCTGTATTCATGCATATAACAGTAAAAAACGCTTAAAATTCAGGGCAGTCTAGTTGTAGGCGCACGTATTTGCGCAATGAATTCATGAATACAGTAACGATAATCACCTTAAAAATAGGTCTGTACAACTGCCTTGTTACACCCTGTGCGTCCCAAGGTGACGTAATGAATATGAGACTTTTTAATCATGATTTAAATGATTTTAAAGTCATAATATGGCTATATATGATATTTGGATAGAAAATATGAAGTTTGAAAAAAATCGGATTAAAGTTGCGGAAACACCGACTAAGGATTTTTCTTGTAACAGAGCTTTTTGAGAAATAAATTTCGTGTGCTATATGAGGTCATTTTGGGACATATTATATACCGAATTGAAGGTCTTGGAATGTAGTTTCCAACGCTCTTAACTGTTCATTCATACGGCATCTAGATAAAAAGATATAAGCGTCGGAAAATGGGCGAATGAGAGGGTGCCAAGCTAGCACCTTTTGACTGTNGGGTGGGGGTTGTTGGAGAGAAAGAAGAGATTAGTGCAATAGATTTGGGAAGTAGAGAAGCTGAGCCGTTGGATTAAATGGCTATCTCTGAAATGAGTATGTAATGGCTATTTGTGAAATGCATATGTCGGAGCTAAAATAGCGACGTACAGATCCCCAGAAATACCCAAAGTAATCTATCATTAGTAACTTCACATATCCCATACTGATTTTTCTGAAATGTTTTGATTAGACAAATGAAAAAGGATACATCTCAAACATTTTTCACAATAATACATTAACACAGTACTGATTTCAAAAGATAATACATAGTAATGCATTACACACTGATTTATAGGACAACTAGTGAACATACTGCGCGATTATTAAGAAACTATAAGCAAATTAAAGAAATAGTTCTTAAAGAAATTTATTCGAGATATATAGAATAGATAAAAAGTTTCAAGTACATACATATAAAATTAATTTTATTTTATTGCTAATATGAATACTCAAGATATAAAGTGCACAATTTTCACAGTAAACAATTCAAAGTAACCGACAGACTGTCGCGATAAAGGAAAAAACAACACAGTTAATATAGAATAACACCGTCCTGAATCATCATTTGCCTCAAGGAACAAAAAAAGAAATAATTAATGGAAGGCAATTTCAAGCACAATACATTACGTATACTTATCAAGAATAATAACACTACTATTAAATACAAATAAAATTCAAATGAGAAAAAATTACAGCAAGCCCAGGGAAAGCAAGAAGGCTCCTGCAATTACTTGTGGGATCTATATATATACATGGGAATTTTCTCGTAAAGTTGATAAATTAAGGCTGCCGCAATATAATGAAGCAATCTCGACGAAAATAACTTTTTCTATCCAGAACTTGTTTTCCTTTTCTTTCTGTAGAAATGTTACAAGTTAACATAAGTCAAAAATGGAACAACTATTATTGCACAGATCAGAGGACTAAAAAGTAAAAACATCTTTCTTATGTAGCTTACCTTCCCGGGCGACGAGAATGAAGTGGATGTTTATCGTTTTGGATAAGTTATTCAACCTAATTCTAAAGCAGTATTTTCTTCAAATAACACTTTCACCAAGATAACAAAATTTATAATATTATTAAGGCAACATGAAAAATCAAACAGTAATTATGTGGCAGAAATTCATGAGTTGATCGCATGATTTGCAAACATCAAGAGAGTCATGAGCATTCGCGACCTGAACGGCATCGCTGCAACCTTCCGCAGTATTTATTTTTGGTGGGCGATTAACTATCTTCAATTCTTCAAATCAAAACTGCATACAAAGAAGAATAGGAACACTTTAATTAATTAAGCAATCATAAAATTGATAACAATTTCAGAAAATGAGACGTTGCAAGAAAGAACAAGGAGACATTGTTTAGAATTTTCACACATTCCATAGGTAGATAGATACTGGAGGATGAAGAAATACAGTGAAATACGTGATCGTTTTTTCGGGAAGCATAAATGGTAGTTTTAATTTGAATGTGACCTTTCAGAATCAAAACCGATAGTCGTTTACCTTGCCAATGTGACCTTTCAGAAGTAAAACTGTTTAGTCTTTTACGTCAACGTATTTCCCTTTCCCTTTTTCATTTATAAGGTTTTTTTTAAAAAAAAGCAAAAATAAATAAATAAATAGGATTCCTAGGTTTTTAAAGATGCTACATCAACACTTTTGGCCCTCCTTTATATAGATATATAGATACTTAATAATACACTACAACTTCATTTCATAAGATAATATTACATAATAATACAACACATAACAATATCAAAGACAAAGGGAGCAGATATACTTGGAGTGATTAGCATGAGCATCGAATCCTATCTAAAATAGATTGGACATTTAACAATGGAGCATGGTTGGATGTGTTGCCCTCTAATAAGACCATTTTCTTGCTGCTAAGGTAGTCATGGCTGAAGACAGGGTCAATCATGTGAAATCATTCGTATATTGCAACAATTGGAGTCAACATCCTCACTTTACAAGACTGGTAGAAGAAGGATGGCTGGTGCAAGTTGCAGGGTACAAAATGTTCCAGATAGTTAAGAGGCAGAAACTGCTCAAGAAGAAGTTAAAGAAGCTGAATAAGGACTACTCCAGTAATATAGTAGCAGAAGCAGAAGAGGATAGAAAGGCTTTGTACCAGGCTCGGACTCTATTACATACTAGACCTTTAGATATTAAACTTCAAGCAATTGAAAAGGAGAAGTACCTGAAATTCAAAAGATCATCTTACTTAGCAGAAGTGTATTTGCAATAGAGGAGTAAAGTCACTTGGCTGTAATTGGGAGATGATAATACTAGCTACTTTCACTCCGTCATAAAGCACAGGAAACTGAAGCAAGCAATAACTCGAATTAAGAATGACCAGGATGAGCTAAAAACTGATCAAGATAGCATAGTTCGGGTATTTATAGATTGCAATCAAGACCTGCTAGGAAAGAAGGCAACAACTAAGGTGCCAGCTCATCCAGCAATCATTAAGAGGGGGAACACTTTGTCAACAACACAACAAATACAGCTTATAAAGGAGTTCACAGAGGAAGAAGTCAAAGCAACCTTATTTAGTATTGAGAAAAATAATAGTCCTCGGCCAGATGGATTTGGAAGTGGATTATATAAAGCAGCTTGGAGTATTGTGGGAAAAGATATAACCAAAGTTGTTATCGAGTTTTTTCATAATGGGAAGATGCTTTGACATATCAATGCCACAAACATTGCCCTTATTCCAAAAGTTGATCATCCTGAAAGTACAAGCCAATATAAGCCTATAGCTTGCTGTAATGTGTTATATAAGTGCATCTCAAAAATAATGTGTAGGAGACTCAAGGAGACAGTGAGTCATATAGTTGCAGATAATCAATCTGCATTTGTTCAAGGCAGGTCTATGATCCATAATATCTTAATATGCCATGATCTCCTCAGACACTACAATCGAAAAACCTCATCAAGATGTCTTATGAAAATAGATCTCAGGAAGGCGTATGATATGGTAATGAGGAAGCTTTGAGGGGGTTTGGATTTCCTAAGAAGTTCATTAGGTTGGTCATGACATATATATCCAATCCAAAGTTTACTGTCAAAATTAATGGAGAAAGTTAGGGCTATTTTGATGGTCAGAGAGGCTTAGACAAGGAAATCATGTATCTCCTTTATTATTTGTGTTGGTAATGGAATACTTAACTAGAGTCCTGAATTGTATGAGTCTGCTATTAGACTTCAAATATCATCCAATGTGTAAATCTCTAAAACTACTCATCTGATCTTTGCGGATGACCTGATGGTATTCTGCAAAGGGGATGAAGACTCAATCAACAGAGTCCTAGAGGCTTTAAACCATTTTAGTGCTGCTACAAGACTTATTGCCAACAGGGATAAATCACATATGTTTGTTGCTGGTGTGCGTGATCAAGTTAAAGCTCAATTGTTGGAAAAGACTGGATTTGCTCAGGGGACTTTTCCTATTAGATACTTAGGATTACCCTTGTCATCTAAGAAATGGAGTAAGCTCGAAACAACAGTTGATCAACAAGATTACAAGCCAGATAACAACTACTTATGCAAGACAATTATCATATGCTGGAAGGCTACAAGTACTCAATACTGTCCTGTTTTCTATACACAACTTTTGGGATTCAGTCTTCATCCTGCCACAGAGCATCCTAAAAAACGTTAATAGGAAGTGCAGGGAGTACCTATGGGGTAAAACAGTGGAACAAAAGAAAACATCCTTAGTCTCTTGGGATAAGGTCTGCTTGCTTAAGAGTAGAAGAGGTTTAAATGTTAAGGATTGCAGAACTTAGAACATTGCTTCAGTGGGTAAGTTATTGTGGCAATTGATAGAAAGGAAGGACTCACTATGGGTGAGATGGGTACAGGGTGTGTATATAAAAATAGACTCAGATATATGGAGTCATAATGCACCTTCCCTCAAGAACCAGATGCAAAGCTGGTATGTGTAAATATCTAATTTTTTATCTTTCTTTTCTTATACATCGCACTTTTTTAGGTTTATTTTTAATGTGTTTGTAGATTTTAGAATTAGATTTATTAAATATTGAGTGACGGGGTTAAGGGGATTTGGTCTTGTCATTTTAAAGCACAAATTGGCCCAAAACATGGACCAATTCATTGGCCCAAGAGCACCTGACCTGCCCAACCTTCATGCCCATACCAAACACGCCAAAATGACGTAGTTTTGTTTAAGTGGATGAGATTGAATCTCAGCCACCCATCTTAATTGGATCCAATGGCCATAAATCACCTTTATCTTAGGTATTTAAAGACCCCATTTCCTAATTTTCCCCCCATTTTTCCCTATTTTGTCTTCTCCTCTCCCTCTTTCTTTTTCCTCTCTCTTCTCTTTCTCCTATATGCCAAACCCATCACTGTCGCCTCTCCTCCGCCGCCGGAAATCGCCTACCGGCATCGGCCGTCCTCCAAACACTCCAAATTATACCAATCTTCTCCTCTCTTCATCCTCTACCCATATCCAAATCCCCGAAATCACCCTCAATATCACCAAATCTACCTAAATTTGAAGAAAATCCTAGCCGTCGCCGCTCTCAAATCCGGCAAGATCTAACCTCCCACACTCCGTGTCATACATAAACGGAGATCTATCCCTTCCTACCCATTTCACCCCCAAAATTCCCCTCATCGCCGAACTCACCACCCCACTGCCACATCACACCGCACGACCACCCCGCTGCCATCCACCACCACTGCCTCACTACCCACACGACCCCACAACTCCGTTTTACCCTTGGCTTGACTTGGAATCAATTTTGGTATGTCGAAATTTCTTTTTTCCAGCAAAAGCCATTGAGAAAACAGAGCTTTGGGAGTCGATTTGCCGCGGTTCGCGTTGTCTTTGAGTTTAAGGGCAGCCGTTTTGAATTGTTTGGTACAACCCCTAATCTTTTCTTTTTTCTTCTTTTCTTTCTTTCTTTGTTGTTTAGTTTCTATATTCTGATTTTAGGTTCTGTTTTGATTCATTTATTGTAATCGACTACTGATAATTAGAATTTCAAGTTGGTGTATTTGTTAGTTATCTCTGTTTAGCTACTTATGTTAATGTTAGCAATTAGTTATCGATCAACCAATCTTTAGTGTCATCGGATCCGTGTTTATCTAGCAAGTTGTAGTCATCGTTGATATTTCGTCCGATTAGTTCAACAATGCTTGTTTAATTTCTGTTTCGTACAATAGTTATAGTTTCAGTCACTTTATGTCACTTTGCATAAGTTGAACGAATTTTAATCTAGTTCGCTCAGTTTGGTCGCAATCCAAATATGTTTGCCTTATCAATTTAATCAGTTTTAGTTACTTATTTCTTGATTTGGTTTTGAATCACATAGGTTGGTACTAATATTGTAAGAGCTGAAATTTAGGTTATTTTTATCATAAAATAGGGTACTAATAGCCTACTTTTTACTAGTAGGGTGGCTGAAATGACATTGTTTCTTCTTGCTTTTGACATAGCATATTTTCGTCCTTTCACCTTTTGGACAACCTTTGAACAATGTTTAGCACACAAAGTCAGTCCTTTTTGGACAGACTTTTAGTGAACCAAAATATGTCTAAAAAGTGACTTTATTTGCCTATCTAAGGGGTTGTTCTTTCCTCACTTCAGACACACTCTATGACACTTAGAGATCATCCTTTACACTCTAAAAAGACACATATCTTTAAGAAAAATCAGTAACTAAATACTAATAATAAGCTAAAAATTATGAGTTTTGTGAGTGTTTCTTAGAGTGTAAAACCTTTGAGAAAAATAGAAAGAACCCTTAGGCAATTTGTGAAGTTGTTTAGCTATTAGTTTCAAGCATCTTTGTTGGTTTTCTGGGCTGTTTTAACACTGAGGTGTTGCTGTCTTTATTGCTGATTTTTGATGCTATTCTCGCTGAGTCTACTGCTGTACTTTTATTATTCTGCGATCCAGGTAACTCTTTAATTTCGTGTTGCAGATATTTTTACATTAACAAGAAGATTTGAACTCATCTTGACTACTGGGAGAATATCTATCTAGATAAAGAAATGCTAGATAGTTTTCTTGATTCTTTAAGTATATCTTGTTGGATTCATATGTAAACATGAATCCCTGAATGTTCAAATACTCTATTCATGTGTAACTGGACTTTACTATCTAATATAGTTTCGATGCATATAAAATGAGATGTTTCAAGTAGGTTGTAATGTGTTTAAGGACTGTTCCTGCACCTTGCGTAATTCTGGCCAATTTATGTTAGGCCATTCTTTAAAGAAAAGAACAAAAGAGTCATGCCTGAAAGCCTTAGTTTATTGTGATAAATTTTAAATTCTACATGTGACCATAGTTTATTGTGATGAGTTTTAGATTCTACATGTGACCACTTTTGTAAAGACCTTTATTTGTTGTTAGAAAGTGGTTAAGTCATTAAACAAGTGGTTGAGGTTGCAAATTAATTGAAGGTTTTGGTTTAGAGTAAAATGGGCTAGACGCGTAATTTAGCCCAAGGGGGCTGCCTGTGCTAATCTGCAGCTGATGGCCATTGGGCTTTAAACTTGTGCCCATTCCAGAAGCCCAATAATCTTCCCAACAAGCCCAATGCCTTTTAAAAGTTTATTTAGCCATTTTTCTTTTCAAGTCACTGCTGGCCCATTTCCCTTTAAGTAATGTACTAGACTAACTTTTGTAAACAAAGCTGGCCCAATTGATTAAAAGTCATGTTTGCTCAAATAGATTAACTAAAAGTGGTACTACAAAGCTGACCCAATTGATTAAAAGCCATGTTTGCTCAAATAGATTAATTAAAGTGGTTCTTTCTCTTAGTAATAGTAATCTAATAATTTAATCACCTCTTAATTGATTAACTTAAATGCTAGGCAAATGGTAGGCGCACTTTAACTTCAGGGAATCGCTTGCGTAGCATGATGTTTAACATTCAATAAATTAATTGAACAATCTCATACCTTATCCAATAGTTTTAGTTAATTTTTTAAATTTAATTATTTCCCATAGTTGCGGATTCGCTTGCGTAGCGCGATAGTAGCTTTTAATAAATTTAAAAATTAATTTCTTGGAATGTAGTAATTTTCTCCAAAAGTAATGATGTANTTTTAGATTCTACAAGTGATTATTTCTGTAAAGACCTTTATTTGTTGTTAGAAAGTGGTTAAGTCATTAAACAAGTGGTTGAGGTTGCAAATTAATTGAAGGTTTTGGTTTAGAGTAAAATGGGCTAGACGCGTAATTTAGCCCAAGGGGGCTGCCTGTGCTAATCTGCAGCTGATGGCCATTGGGCTTTAAACTTGTGCCCATTCCAGAAGCCCAATAATCTTCCCAACAAGCCCAATGCCTTTTAAAAGTTTATTTAGCCATTTTTCTTTTCAAGTCACTGCTGGCCCATTTCCCTTTAAGTAATGTACTAGACTAACTTTTGTAAACAAAGCTGGCCCAATTGATTAAAAGTCATGTTTGCTCAAATAGATTAACTAAAAGTGGTACTACAAAGCTGACCCAATTGATTAAAAGCCATGTTTGCTCAAATAGATTAATTAAAGTGGTTCTTTCTCTTAGTAATAGTAATCTAATAATTTAATCACCTCTTAATTGATTAACTTAAATGCTAGGCAAATGGTAGGCGCACTTTAACTTCAGGGAATCGCTTGCGTAGCATGATGTTTAACATTCAATAAATTAATTGAACAATCTCATACCTTATCCAATAGTTTTAGTTAATTTTTTAAATTTAATTATTTCCCATAGTTGCGGATTCGCTTGCGTAGCGCGATAGTAGCTTTTAATAAATTTAAAAATTAATTTCTTGGAATGTAGTAATTTTCTCCAAAAGTAATGATGTACTAATAATCCTCGTCATGGCTGCGGATTCGCTTGCGTAACGCGGTTAAGACAAAAAATCAATTAAATTTATCTCGATCGCACATTCGCTTGCGTGGTGCGATTATGACAATTTTATTCAAAGCTTTCTTTAATAATTTTAATAATTTTAATAATTAAAAGCGGATAAGTAAAACATAAAAATCCAGTAAAATACAGTTTGTCCAAAATTAATTCAAGTCAAGTTTAAGTCAATAAAGCGACCGTGCTAGAACCACGGGACTCGGGAATGCCTTACACCTTCTCCCCGGTCAACAGAATTCCTTACCCGAACTTTATTTTTGCGGATCGATAAAAATAAAGTCAAACCTTCCTTTGACTAAAGATTCAAATAAAAGGTGACTTGGAACACCGAAAAATCAATTCTAAGTGACAACTCTGTAAATAAAATAATCTCTACTCATATTTATCACTTTAATTGGAAAAACTATTCACATAATTTTTGGGGTAGAAAAGGGTGTGACAGTATCAAGATACATTCTCACAGTTGGGGGAGGATATTCAATCACTAAAAGCTACTTGCAACTGAAGGGAGAGCACAACAAAATGGAAGTAGCAGATCTTATTTGGAACTCAGTAGCTCTACCTAAATACAGATTTAATATTTGGCTAGTAGTCTATGGTAGGCTATTGACAAAAGAAAAATTGCTCAGATTGCACATACCAGTAGAGAATCCCAATTACTGCTTATGTGACCATCGGGTCATGGAGAAAAGTACACATTTATTTGTGGACTGTAATTGAATCACATCTTTGAGAGTTGAACTTACTCATTGGATTAATGTTCAGCTCCCTGCGGGAGAGCTAAAATATGTGTTGGAATGTATCAAGAGGAAGCATTGGAAATTTTTTTAAAAGGAACTGATAGCAGCTGTTTGGGGAGCCATGACATACCAGACCTTGCGAGCTCGGAATTACAAAGTGTTTAAGGATGCTATACTACAACCAACAGAAGTAGCAATACAGATAAAAAGAGAAATTGTATAGAGAAAGAAGTACTTAGATCGTAAAAAAAAAACACATAGGAGTAGATAGTTTTTACATAGAATACTTAGTTGAATTATAGTTCTTCTCCATATTTGTAATTAGCTGCTGTCGGAGGCTTATTGTTCAGAGTGTCCTTCCTAGAAGGTGGCTATGGAAATAAGAGCTCTATAGGTGTATTAATTTGGCTTGTTAATGGTAATTTTCACATTGTTACCAAAAAAAAAAGGATTAATCAAAGAACAAAAACATCAATTATATATACCTATTACGTAGCGAAAGAATCGTTTAAACTGTCACAAAACAAATAGCTTCAAGTCGAACGTTGTTTCACTAGAAAATACAGTAATACACCAAGAACTAACTTGAATATCATTACACTAGGATTTTTTAAGTGCAATACTACTCCTTATTAATCTCAAAAAGGAAATTCAACCATTGATCACTTGTTCATTAATGGTTTTTGTTTTTTTCTAGTAAAGTATACTTATTGAACAAGATAATATTATTTAAGACAGTTATTATAATTACTTCAGAATTTTCTGATGTGTAAAAAAGTCTTATTTAAATAACCTAACCGTGTAGTTTGAGAAAGAAAATTATATGTATATTTCTTTAAAATTGAAGTTTTGTGTGATCTAATCTGAAATATAGTATAATATTGTAATGATATATGAATCTATATATAGTAAGAATCTATATCTATATCTATCTATATCTATATCTATATTATATTAAAAGCACGAAGCCCCTCAGCGAAACGTCGTTCGCATTTTTTACCCTTTAAAATTTGATTTCAAACTAGACAATGTAGTCGTTTTATTATTTTCCTAAAGTTTAGGAGTTTGAAGTCAACTAAAATTATGGCCATTAAGTCATTCCTTATTTGATCAATGTAGAAACTCTTAATATTTAAGAACTTAAAATTAGGCAAAATTTTACTAATATAATCCTTTATTTATTTGAATAATTGTGTGACGTAAAATATTTGAAAAGTGAAACTTTTAAGCTGGCTATTTAGAATACGTGATGTTAACAACAACAACAACCCAGTATAATCCCACTAGTGGGGTCTGGGGAGGGTAGTGTGTACGCAAACCTTACCCCTACCCTGGGGTAGAGAGGCTGTTTCCAAATGACCCTCGGCATCCTTCCCTCCAAGAACTCTCCACCTTGCTCTTGGGGTGACTCGAACTCACAACCTCTTGGTTGGAAGTGGAGGGTACTTACCATCAGAGCAACCCACCGTGATGTTAAGTATGTTAAAAATTAGTGTATTATATGTGAAACTCTTGGCATACAAGACTTCTCATTTCAACTCAAATTAAGCATGTTATAAGTTATTTATACTTCTTTTACATGATTAGTTTCTTATTATGTAGTGAAATAACATTTTTATCATTACTTTGATGAGTTTAAAGTTATCATCAATCTTTTGTTAGATTTTTTATTAAATGTGGCTCATAATATTTTTCGCCTTTTTAGTTCTTTAATCCATTGGCTGCTAATTGTAGTTCTTTATATCATCTAATTTGTGGTATAATGGTTCGACATTAGTTATTTTGTAGGCTCTAAATTATCAATTATTCATTTATTTTCTAGGAATTGTAGGACCAACCATTACTCTCAAATTTCAAACAAACAAAATTTTGATTTTCTTCATGTTATTGACAAATCTTTGAATAATTATGATAAAAGTATGTCAAAGAAGATATTTAACTAAATTTAATGTTGATAGCTTTTCAACTTAAAAAATGAAGAATTAACCTAAATAGCCGGTCATCCAACCGCTTAACTAAAAATAGCCAGCGAATGTATAATATATGTCTACCAAGTAGGAAAAGTAAATAGTGAATCCGTCCGGCTATTTATATAAAAATTTCTTTTGAAAATAGATTTTACACTACACAAAGTTATCCTTTAATTATTCTCTTAATATTTAAGATTTTAAAATCAACTAAAATTTATAGTTCAAAATGTAGCTGATGGATTCTACTTTTGCTATAGTAATTTTTTTAATCTGTTAGAAACAATTCATATAGTAGTTCTTATTGATTAAAGAAAAATAGACTGTCTTTTGTTAGTTAGTTGAACATGTTTGTATCTATTAGAATGAACTTGAAAATTACCACAAACAAAATTTTAAAAACTCTTAAATCTTCAAATGCTATGTATTCTTACTGAAATTAAAAAGGAAGTATGATAGCTTGTGAAGTTAAGGTGATAAAATTATAGAGTTGGCAATGAGTTTAAGTTGAATATATAGAATGATGATTGAGAAATTCTATGAGATAGTTTTTCTTTATTTATTGAGTTATCTATTGGATTAATATTCATCAATTTCAAAAGTTTAAACTTTTATTTTGTAATTCAGATATAATTTTAATATAATATTTATGTGATTTTTATAAAAAGTTTATTTATTGAAGTTGGGTACCCGCGCAACGCGCGTATCCTAAGACTAGTTATATTTAAGGCACGAAGGCCTTTAGTGAAATGTCGTTCGCCTTTTTTACGCTTTAAAAATAGAATTCACATTGGACAAAATAGTCATTTAAATATTTTTTTAATATTTAAGAATAATCAATTTAATAATTTTTTAATATTTAAGAATAGTCATTTAATTATTTCTATAATATTTAAGATTTTGATCAACACTAAATATGAATTGACAAGTATACTTAGGAACTACGAAATTGGTTCTCCATAGAATACGGTCTCTAAACTCTTGGAAATTGTTCATAAGTATGGACAGAAAAGAACATTACTTGTGCTTGTATTTACCAAAGCAAAATTTCTTCTTCCTTTATCATTGTAATTTTTCATTCACAGAAACCATGAGCCCCATCTCCCAAGTTCCTGTTAATCGTCTTTTCTATATTTTAGGAATTCCAGTCATGCTCTATTATTAACCAACAATATCTATTGTGTAGCATATACACAGCAGATACTAAAAGGTATCCACTCATTGCCGAATTTCACATGCACACGGACTTAGGAACATTAGTTAAATATTAAAATAATAGTATGTTCATATATTTAAGTTGTATTATTTTGCATGCAGAACATCACGTCTCGATACATATTTTCTTATTACAACATAAAATTTTAAATTACCTATTACCACTAAATAAGGTTTTATGGTCTGCTCCATAAGTACTTTTACAGTGCAAGATACATTGATCTCTCCAAAATGTATCATATTACCAGCGAATCTGAAGAAGAAGATGATCAAGGTGACAACTCCATGATAACAGTGAAAAGTGAAGCAGCTGAGTATGACTCTATCTTTGCCTTGATGGAACAGTCTGACGATGATGAAAATGACGGCGATGATGATGAGGTAAACTTTCTAGATGTTTAAAGAAATCTGAAATCCTTTTCTCCGAAAAAACTTATGTCCTTGGTAAATATTTTAATTGATACTTATCATAGTCTTATAAATGATAAAAATATATTAACTGTGGAACTAGGAGAATCAGAACAGTCGAGAGATGATCTAGTAGTCGTTGTGGTAGATTTAAAGGAAACCATTGAGAATTTGAAGAAAGAAAAAGATGCTTTAATTGAAAAGGTTACTAACATAGAACATGAGAGAGATGATCTAATGGTTGTTGTGGTCGATCTAAAAGAGACCATTGAGTGTATTAAAAAGGAGAAAGTAGCTTTAACTGAAAAAGTTGCTAACATAGAGCATGAGAGAGATGACCTATTAGTAGTTGTTGTAGATCTGAAGGATACAATTGAGGAACTAAAAGGAGAAGGTAGGCATGAGATTCTTCAAAAGGGAAAGGAAGTTGCCGATGAAACACATCTTAGGCTTGAAGATGAGCTAAAATCAGTGAAATCTAGTTTGTGTGTTGAACTCGAGAAAAACAAACAACTTTAGGAAGATCTAGGTAGAATCAAGAGTGATCTTGAAAAATCATTCAAGTGGACCTGGTCCTCTGATGCAATCACTGCCATGCATACGAACAATGGAGGAAACATGCAGGGAATTGGGTTCCAAAGGAAGAAAACTCCCTACAACCTTCATAGCAAGTGCGTTACTATACCTGACAACTGGCTCTGCACTCACTGTGGTAACACTGGGCACTTTAAGGAAACCTGTAAGGCCAGGTTTCAGTCTCAACAGAAAAATATAGTTTTTGCTAAAAAGATAACACTGTTAGAGAACCTGGTCCCTCATATAAAAGACGTATGATGCCTGCTTGAACCAAAAGAACCCTCATTCACCCCTTTCCTCATTACAAGGGACTCAAACTTGTTTGGGTTCCTAAGTCTAACCCTTGATTTCCTTGTGCAAGGAGCAGTAAAGGGTAGCAGCCAATAATGGTACTGGATAGTGGTTGCTCAAAGCACATGACTGGAAGTACAAACGATTTCCTTTCACTGAAGGCCCTACAAAGAGGGAGTGCATAAAATGGAGACTTCCCAATACTTCCCACTCCCTCCTTGTAGGGCCTTCAGTGAAAGGAAATTGTTTGTACTTCCAGTCATGTGCTTTGAGCAACTACTATCCAATACCATTGTTGGCTGCTACCCTTTACTGCTCCTTGCACAAGGAAATCAAGGGTTAGACTTAGGAACCCAAATAAGTTTGGATCCCTTGTATTGAGGAAAGGGGTGAATGAGGGTTCTTTTGGTTCAAGCACGCATCATACGTCTTTTATATGAGGGACCAGGTTCTCTAACAGTGTTATCTTTTTAGCAAAAAACTATATTTTTCTGTTGAGACTGAAACCTGGCCTTACAGGTTTCCTTAAAGTGCCCAGTGTTACCACAGTGAGTGCAGAGCCAGTTGTCAGGTACAGTAACGTACTTGCTATGAGGGTTGTAGGGAGTTTTCTCCGTTTGGAACCCTTTGGAAGGCCCTACAAGGAGGGAGTCCTTGGTGAAGTCATTGATATGGCAAATGGAAAGGCTGACATAATGAGCCACGTCAAGGAATCAAATGAGGATGGTGAAACTATATCTCCAACTGATGGAGAGGAACCTGGTCCCGCAATCACAACAACTGAAGTTGAGAACAGAGTTGTCGATGATGTCCAAGGCACCCATATGCTGAGATGAGAAGCAACCAAGGATCACAGTCAGAAATACTTGGATCGTCTAATAATGAGATTCAGGTGTCTAATTGGAAGCACAAAAGTTCATACCCTCTTGAAAACACAATCACCCTTTTGATTCAGGAATTTAAACCAGATCAAAGGCTAGAAACTCACTTGCCTTCTCAGCCTTTCTCTCTCAAATAGAGCCCAAATATATCAAAGAAGAATTAAAAGATGCAGACTGGATTACAGCTATGCAAGAACAGCTCCATAAATTTGAGAGGAACAGTGTATGGCACCTAGTTCCATGACCTGCGGACCGAACTATTATAGGAACCGGGTAGGTATTCAGGAACAAACTTGATGAGTTTGGAAACACAACAAGGAACAAGGCAAGGCTAGTAGTTCAAAGTTACAATCAGGAAGAAGGGATTGACTATGATGAAATCTTTGCTCCAGTTGCTCGAATGGAGGCAATTAGAATTCTTATTCCCTTTGCATCATATATGGAATTCAAATTATTCCAAATGGATATCAAAAGTGTATTTCTGAATGGTTTTCTAAAGGAAGAGGTCTTCGTCAAGTAACCACCTGGATTTGAGAATCATGAGCATCCTGAGCATATTTTTAAACTTGAAAAGGCTTTGTATGGGCTAAAGCAGGCTCCTCGCGCTTGGTATGAAAGGGAGTCAAGCTTTCTTCTAGAAAATGGCCTTACAAGAGGAAAAATTGACAACACCCTTTTTCTAAAGAAACGAGGGAGGAACCTGCTCATTGTGCAAGTCTATGTTGATGACATCATTTTTGGAGCAATGAATGATTCTCTGTGTGAGGAATTTGCAAAACTCATGGGGAGTGAGTTTGAAATGAGCATGATGGGGGAATTAAATTTCTTCTCGGGTTTACAAGTGAAGCAAACTCCTAAAGGGACAATGATAAGCCAACAGAAGTACATCAAGGAGCTGCTGAAGAGATTTGACATGGAAGCATAAAAAATCATTGATACTCCTATTGCCATAACCACTCGTCTGGACATGGATGAACTTGGTTCCTCTGTGAATGAGACCATGTATAGAGGTATCATAGGATCACTCCTGTATCTTACAGCTAGTCCGGATATGGTTTGTAGTGTGGGTATTTGTGCCAGGTTTCAATCTAATCCAAAGGAATCTCATCTGAAGGAAGCCAAGAGAATACTGAGATATCTCAAATGGACATAGGACCTGGTTCGCTACTATCTCTCAGGAGACAATTTTGATTTAGTTGGGTATGCTGATGCTGATTATACAGGATATCTGGTAGATAAGAAAAGCACCTCTGGCATGGCACATTTTCTGGGTTTATGTCTGATTTCATGGGGTACAAGAAAACAAAACTCAGTGGCCCTCTCAACTGTAGAAGATGAATATGTGGTGACTGCCTCTTGCTGTGCTCAACTGCTATGGATTAAGCAGCAGCTAGACGACTTTGGTGTGTTTTCTGATTGCATGGCACATATTCACCAAAGCACTTAGCAGAGAGCACTTTGACAAGAATCTCTTGGCACTAGGGTTGATGAAACCAAGCCGAGGACCTGGTCCCTCGATGATTGGCTACGAAAGAAATGTACAGGTAAAATAGCTAAAAAGTATTTTTTGGCAAAGTCTAACTCATCTCTATACCGTTACAGGTAGACACGCATGACAATTGCAGAGCAAACAAGCAGCTAATGCATTGCACGTTGGTCAAAATTTGAGGCTTACATTTGCAAAATTTGTGAGGGAACCTGGTTCCCTCGACACAGGTTAGTAGCTCCTCTGTACTCTCATGCACAATTATTTAAACGGTTGAACGGGGCCACGTCATTACACTGTCACTTTCTTTTCTTTCCCGAATTGTGAACCCAAACGTCTCGCCCGTTATGAAGCGACTCGACTACCCAAATTGCCATATATTCCTAACCGGTCCCTCACCCCTCTTAAATAAATCCACTCACAATCACATTCACCACTGTTCACATCAAAAAATCCAAAATTCCTCTTTTTCCTCTTCAAACCAAACTCTCTCTTCTTCAACTCACTGCACTCTACCATGTCTAAAAACCAGGATACACAAGATGTTCCAAGTATCGTCCCCATCGTGTCCTCATCCGTTGAAGCGTCAGTGATAGAGTTCACACTCCTAACTCCGACCAGTCCAAACCCTAAGATAGAGTCACAACCACCCTCTGCTTCCTCTCTAACCCAATCGAGTACCGGTTCTCATCGGAGTCGCAAAAATTCGACTCCCAAGAAGTTGGTGGTTGTGACCTCTCCTTCTGCCTCGCCGGAAAAAATGGTTAAAGAAGATACAGTAGAGGGAGAAGAAAATCAAGAAATTTCTAGTCTACAAATGGAAGAAAGCTCTGGCAAAGACCAAGATGTGAGTCATATCCATGATGAATCGACAATGACAGCACCTAGCCTTGATTCTACAGGTAATACTCTTCCTACTTCTGGGTTCACCATGGGGTTACAAGAATAAATGGCCTTATAAAATATGTTGTCAATAGCTGCTAAGGGAAGTATTATTGGGGATGGTGAAGGTGTGTCTGAATCTCAAGGGGAAGAAAATAATACATTAGTGGAGAATAGGGAACTGGTGCCTATTGACACATCAGCACCGAACTGTACTACTGGGGCACCAACTGAGGGACATGATCCCTCCCCCTAAGAGGAGCCAACCCTTGGTTCCTCTTAAACACTCCAGGTCAGTACTGATCCTGCTCCCTCTCCTCACTTCTATGCTGAGCCTTTGTCCATAGTTGTTCTTGAAATGGGGTCTTTATCTTAAGTGGAGAATGAAGACAGTGGAGGTGATTATGACGATGTGACTATTGCTAGTTTTATCAGGGCTAGGAGTAGACATGCTACTTCTCAAGAGCCAACTCCTAAGAGACTTAAACACTGGGTTGAAAAAGAAGGAGGCTCTTGAGTCTGTTATTAGGAAAAGCAAAGAAGAACAAAAGAGGAGAAAATTAGTAAAGGATGGAAAGATTGTAAATGAGAAAGTAGTGTGTGCACTAGTTTTCACTAGGTGGATGAGGAACCTGGTTCCTTAACTCGCAAGTTTTCATAGAAGCATACTATTGCAAAGTCCAAAAAGGAGTCATCTGCGAGTACAGAGAGTTTGAACAAAGTTCAAGGTGAAAAATCTGGTGAAAATGTAGTTGCGGAATCTGAAGAAAAAATGACAGAAGAATCAGTTGAAAATGTGTCTGAAAAGAGGATGTCTGAGAAATTTGCTGAAAAAAAAAAGAGTGCTTGCAAATCGGTGAAAAGGAAGGTCGATGCGAGTGAGGAACACGGTTCCTCCAAAAAGACTAAGGTTGGTGATACCCAGGATGCTGGCAAGGAAAATTTGAAAAACCAAAAGGTGCTGTAGGGCCGTACATTTGCCCTTGATATTCTGGATATGGCCAGAATGCGCCAATTGGTGGAGGTCTATGAATTCCAACAGTGGACACATCTGTTCACAAGTGACAGTCCTAAAGTTTATTAGGAAAAGGTGCGCAGTTTTTATGCTGACTTCTTTACAATTGAGGATGATCACATTTGTATGACGGTGAATGGTGTTGATTTTGTGATGGACTCTACTGTACTGGGAACTGTTTTGGGAGTGCCTGCTGAGGGTATGTCTTTTGTTCAGGGAACTTGCTCTTCGAACTTTAGAAAAGTTATCTTGAAGGATAAGGCAGTTTAGCAAGGGGAACGGGTACATAAGAAGGCCCTCATTCTAGTGTACCAATGATTGTTTGAATTGGTGAACACGGTTTTGCTCCCTCGTGCAGAAATACGATCCATTACATCTGGAGCAGACCTGGTTCTCATGGAAGCACTGGATGGCTACACAACTATAAACCTTCCTAGGATTATGATAGAGCACATGCAGAAGGTGACAGAGTTCAAAGATGGTAATCATGGGTTGCTTTACGGGTTCCTCCTTACTAAGGCCTTTAAGTTCTTTAAAGTCCCTTTGGGAAAAGCTAAAGTGGGTACTCATAAGCAAACCTTCTCCAAGACAACCCTCGAGGAATGTGAATGCATTGATAAGGGTGGAGGGGTTGGCAACACTTCTACTATCTCCCAGTTGATCAACGCTCAAAATAGTGCCACTGAAGAGATAAGGAAGCCGGAGGCAAGGAATGCCATTCTTGAGGGTTAGCTCAATCAGATTCAGGAGGCACCTGGTTCCAGCATCTCTCAAAGCACACATATTGCCTGTCTGACCAAAGAAAATGCCGACCTCAGGAAACAGGTTGAGGACCTAAAGGAGAGACTACTCAACTAGAAGGTGTTAGCTAATTCTCGAATGGACATCGTTCTTAGAACCCTTACATATTCATCTGATCCCTCCCTTTCCAATGCCCCCTAAAAGGTGTTGCCTTTCCAGTGTCAAGTTCTTAGTGTTTGTCCTCTGTTTTAGTTCTGATGATGTTTGTGACTGGTACTTTTGTTTTTGTTTTTTTTTATTTTGTGAATGTATTAGTAACAATAGAACTACTCCCTTCTTAATATATAAATTTTAATGAAAGCTTCCTCCTTTTGCTGTGTATGCCTTGCTCTTATGTTCTGGTTTTAGTTATGTTTGTGTGCACACATGTTGTAATGACCCAACTTGTCGTTTTAAGATTTAACGCCCCGTTCAGTGATTTAAGGTCTCGAGAAGCTTGGCAATAGGTATTATGACCCGCGGGTGTGGTCGAGTTTGATTTTCGAAAGATTCAGAAATTAAATTAAAAGAACAATTCTTATTTAGAAGCTTAAATGAAAAGAGTTGACCGAGTTTGACTTTTGAGGAAACGACTCTGGAATGGAATTTTGATGATGTCAATAGCTTTATATGGTGATTTTGGAATTAGGAGCATGTCCGGACTGTGAATTTGAGGTGTATAGCTGATTGAGGCTTGAAATGACGAAAGTCAAATTTTTGGAGATTTCGACCGGAAGTGAACTTTTTGATATATGGGTCGGAATGCATTCCGAGAGTTGGAATAGCTCTGTTATGTTAGTTGGGACTTGCCTGCACGAGATTTGATAGGTTTCGACACGAGGTTTCTTCTTTGTGATCGCGAAGTGCCATTCGCGTTCGTGTAGTGTTCTGCTGACCCGCCTAATATTCCTTCTTCGTGTTCACATTCAAGCTCTCGCTTTCGCGAAGGTCTGCCCTTTCCCTTCTTCGCGTTCGCATCTGCTTCTTTGTATTCATGTAGTAGAAACCAGGCACTGGGCACTGGTGACCATTTACCCTTCGCGTTCGCGTGTCCCCTTGTGCGTTCGCAAAGGTTCTTGTTCTTATTCTTCGCGTTCGCGGCCCTTTGCTCGCGTTCCCGTAGGTCATCATTTTCTCCTCTTCACGTTCGCGTCGCTTCCTTCGCATTCCCTAAGGGCTTTCTGGGTAGCCTTAATTTTCTTCTTCGCGAACGTGACCCTTCTCTCCGCGTTCGCGATGCATAAAGTCCTGGGCAGAATATAAGATTTCCAAATCGAGGGTTTGTGCCCATTTTTCATATTTTGAGCTAGAGATTACGGATTCGGGTGATTCTTGAAGGGATTTTAGCGGAGTTGATTGGGGTAAGTGTTTCTTACTTGGTTTTAGTTAAATCCCGCGATTATATCTTTGATTTTATCATCTAATTTGTGATTTAGGGTGGAAAATTGGGGAAGAAGATGAAGTATTCTTGAGTTAGATTTTTGGGGTTTTGAATGAGAATTTGTTATCGGATTGGAGTAAATTTGGTATGGTTAGATTCGTGGTTGAATGCGCTTTTGGATTTTGTATCTTTTGTCGGGTTCCGAGACGTGGGCCTCACATGCGAATTTTAAGATAAATTTCGGATTTTTTTGGAACATTAACATTTTCTTATGGAATTAATTCCAATAAATTTCATTGACTGTATCGAATTATTTGTGGCTAGATTCGAGACGTTTGGAGGTCAATTCAAGCAAGAAGGCGATTATGGAATATTGACACTTATTAAATCCTCTATTTGTCATCCCTAGATTCTTGTTTGTTGAAATTGTATTATACGATGATTTGGTGTGATTGCCACCTTAATTGTTATGTGAAATATTATTTTGTTGAGCTATTCACTCCCGGATATTTTTGTTAAGATTTTTGTGCACATTATGGTCAAGCCATAGGATCCTTATTGTGGAAAACAATGTATTGTTGATTTTTGTGGCAAGTTGTAATATTTGAGCAGTTGACGTGCAATCTGTGATAAGTTGTAATATTTGAGCACTTGGCGTGCAATCTGTGATAAGTTGTAATATTGAGCACTTGATGTGCAATCTGTGATAAGTTGTAATATTTGAGCACTTGATGTGCAATCTGTGTTATGTTGTAATATTTGAGCACTTGAGGTGCAATTTATGAGATGTGATATTGGCACGTTATATTGTTGGGAGGTTTGTTCGGGTGTTTGCACGAGGTTTCTGTCGTGCTATTGTTACTATTGATTTATGCACATGCGGCGTGACAAGGCGGACTCTCTCTCTCTCTCTATATATATATGTGTGTGTGTGTGTAGGTTTGCGCATGTGGCGAGATAAGGTGGGAACATTATTATGCACGTGTGGCGAGACAAGGTGGGCATTTACTTTACTATTGCACATGTGGCGAGACAAGGTGGGCTATGTTGTTGTTGCATATTTATTTTGGGACTACGAGGCGGTACCTCGGTAGATCCCCTGTTGAGCATTTACTTTGGGACTATGTTTGCACTTGCTTTTGATTATTTTGTTTTTCCACGATATGTAAATTCTTGTGTCCTTCAGTGATGTAGTATTTAATTTTATTATGTGCTTGTATTCCTTGTTGTACTGTGTTGGTTCTGGCTCTTTGTACAAGACTCTAAGGATTTGTGTTTTACTGGTTTTCGAGATTTGAGTTGTTTCGAATAAAAGAAATTTGCTATTATATTTTTAATTAATAATTTTTACATCCAAATTAGTAGTCATCGCATGCTTCATTTTAATTGAAATATTATTTTCTTCACCCAAGCGAGTTCAAAAATAAACTCATTTCTTTGATTCCTTCTTACTTGATTTAAAAGTTGTAAACTTACTTTATTGAAAATGAATTGATCTTGTGGATCTTATATAAATTTATATTTTGGTACGTGAGTTGTCTGTGTGATTATAAAATAAATATGGGCATGAGGTGCCAGTGAAAATATGGTAATTTTATTATTGACATGTGAGTTGTCCGTGTGGTTGTGATATAAATATGGGCACAAGATGCCGTGAAAAATATGAAAGTGGGCTGGGACCCATAATTTTTATGATTGTGAAATGAGGTGTCACATGGTGACTTTTACTTGAAAATATATTTATTTGAAAGAATTATATTCGAAAGATATTTATTCAAAAGAAGTATATTCGAAAGATAATTGTCTTAAAGAATAATATGTGAAGGATTTATATTTGAGAAACTTGATAAATTGATTGTACTTGTGTTCCTTATTCGTCTGAGCAATAATTATGATGTTCGTGTTGCCTTGATGTTATATCACTAGTTGACTTTTGTCGTTATCATTATTAGTTGTTTTCCAGTACTATTGTATACTGCTATATTGCACAGGTTAGTTGACTAGTGAGTATCTTGACTGTATCTCGTCACCACTCCTCTGAGGTTAGTCTTAATACTTACTAGGTACCGACTGTGGTGTACTCATACTACACTTCTTCATATTTTTGTGCAGAGCCAGGTAATGTGGAGTCAGTTGACTGCTCGCTAGCAGTACGGATTTTGCTGTGGAGATTCAAGCTAAACCTGTTGTTGCGTTCGCAGGCTTTGGAGTCACCTTCTGATATTGTACTTGCACTTTTTATGTCTATTTCAAAACAATTGTATTTGTAGGCTTTCTAGTAATTCAGTAGAGCTTATGACTTGTACTACCGGTTTTGGGAATTGTAAATTTTATGGAGGTTTCCATTTCAAATATTGTTAGATGTTATTAAATTATTGTTGTTATTAAGTAAATATTAGGCTTATCTAGTTCCTAAGACTAGGTGTCATCACGATACCCAACGGAGGGAAGATTGGGTCGTGATACATGTGGCATGATTTAACCAAGCTAGACTTCTTTTTGCTTATTGCTTGTTACTGGTATTTTTATGATACCAAAAGGGGGCAAGATAATTGAGGGGGAACAGATTTAGGGGGAATAGAGCTGTGATGACCCAAAATGTCATCTTTAAATTTAATAATTTATTATGTATTCTAAGATCTCGAAAAGTACCTTTTATCATTCCTCGGCTTGCGTGCGCAGTCCGTAAAATTTTTTCGGAAAGTTTTTATGTGAAAAATAGATTAAAATGTGAATTAGAGCTTTAAAACTCAACTGAGTTGACTTTTCTCAACATTTTGAGCAAACAGACTCGTATAAGTGTTTTGATAGTTTTGATAGGTCCGTATCGTGATTTAGGACTTGGGCGTATGCCCGAAATCAAATTCTGAGGTCCCTAGCCCGAGATATGAAATTTTGATAAACAATTAAAAGTTTGAAAGCTTAATGATTTTTAAGAATTTACTGATGTTGGATTTATTGACATCGGGTTCGTATTTTGGTTCCGGAGCCCGGTATAGGTCCACTATAATATTTATGACTTGTCTGCCTAATTTAGTGATAAACGGAGTTGATTTAACGTAATTCGGACACCCGGTTGTGAAAATATAAGTTTTAAAGTTTTCTTGAAATATTTCTTTGATTTGGTGTCCTATTCGTAGCTTTAGTTGTTATTTTGTCGATTTGATCGCGCGAGCAAGTTCGTGTGATATTTTAAGACTTGGGTGTATATTTGGTTGAGGTCCCGAGGGGCTCGGGTGAGTTTCAGATGCTCAACGGATCATTGTTGGACTTGGCTTGATAGCTGAAGTTCTGGTTTCCTTCTACGCGATCGCATGAAAAGGGTTGCGATCGCGTAGGGTTAATTGGGCAGCTGGAAATTTTGTGCTATGCGATCGCATGGGCGAGTCCGCGATCTCGTAGGTTTGGCAAGCTGTGCTATGCGAACGCGTGGCTAAGACCGCGTTCGCGAAAAGGAAACCTGAGAGGAAGTTGGGCCACACGTTTGCTTTATGCGATCGCGTAGAGTTGGAATCTTGTACATCGCGATCGTGTGGCATTGTTTGCGATCACATAGGGTTAAACCTGGGCAGTGTAAATCTGTGCTTCGCGATCGCGTGTGAATGTTCGCGATCACGCAGGGCAAATGACTACGCAGAGAGTTTAAGTCCCATTTTCCATTTTTAACGAAATTAGAGCTCGTATTGAGGCGAGCTTTGGGAGATTTGCCAAGAAAGCATCGGGATAAGAGTCCTTAACTCAATATTGGTTAGATTACCCGAATCTATCACCATTTTTAACATTTAATTGGTGATTTAAGTTGGAAAAATTTGAAAACCCTCTTGGATAGATTTGATTATCTGAGGGTCGAATTGGTATCGAAATTTAGTCATTTTGGTATGGTTAGACTCGTAGTTGAATGAGCGTTCATATTTCGTAACTTTTGCCAGATTCTGAGACGTGGGTCCCACATGCGATTTTTAAGTTAATTTCGTATTTTATTAAAAAATATAGTATTTTCTTATGGAATTGATTTTATAATTTTTGTTGACTGTATCGAATTAAATATGACTAGATTCGAGTTGGTCGGAGTCGAAAAATCGAGGAAAAGGCATACTACTTGGCTAAATTGGAGCAAGTCGAGGTAAGTGACTTGTCTAACCTTGTGTGGGGGAAATTTTCCCTAGGATTTGTATTAAAGTGATAAATTGTAATGTGTTGAAAGTCATATACACGAGGTGACGAGTGTACAAGGGCTAAATGTGGAAGATTATGTCTTTAAATTGTGTAGATCACTGTTGCATATTAATTAAATAATTTTACCTTGTTATATTTTTCATCATTGATTTAATGTTTATAATTTAAATTTTCTTGACCTTTTTCTGCTTATTGTTTTACCTGTTTAGTTGGAACTTGGTTTCTTTTATTCTGTGCATTATTTGAAGGTTGATTTTGTTTAAATTAAATATTATTAATATGAAGTATTTGATATTTTTAAATTTGGTATTGAAGCAACGTATTAAAGATTTTGAAATATTATTTTGCTGAATTATTTATTCCTGAATAGTTTTGTAAGATTTTCGTATTCATTGTAATGGAGCCGTGAGCTCTTTATTGTGGAAAACTATTATTGATGATTTATTTTGGCATGAGCCGTGAGCTCTTTATTGTGGAAAATTATTGTTGTTGAATTATTTTGGCAAGTTGAATTATTTGGACACTTGAGGTGCAAATTGATATTGTGATATTGATATGCATGCAGTGGTATAAGGTCTGGGTGTTGCAACACATGCGGTGTGATAAGGGCGGCTTGATACGTGTGGCTAGTAGGGGGAACTACTAGAAGTCATGCGGTGTGATAATGTCACGACCCAATCTCACATGTAGATCGTGATGGCGCCAAACACTACAGCTAGGCAAGCCAACTAATAAAATTAAGCAAACATTGATAAAATTTAAAACCAAGAAATCCCAAACTCTACCAATGTATGTGCCAAGACCTGGTGTCACAAGTGTATGAGCATCTAGTAGATGATACAAAACCCCAAATACTGTCTGAAATGAAATAGACAGAATGTAAATATAAGAAAAGACACTGGTAGCTGCAGAACGGCTCGGAAAGGCAGCTCACCACTATGCCTCAGGATGACGTGGATATGTGATGATAGATCCTCCACTAGTACCCGTCTCAACTCCTGCACAAAAAGTGCAGAAAGTGTAGTATGAGTACGTAAACAACATGTACTCAGTAAGTATCAAGCCTAATCTCGAAGTGGTAGAGACGAGATGGCCGACTTTGACACTTACTATGAGTCAATGATAATAACTGAAATAACTAGGATATTTAATTCGGCATAAATTACAAAATTTATAATAATTTGTTTAATCAGCAGAGATAATCAAATTCCTTCAATTCAGAAAAATTTCAATTTATAAAATTTAAATCTTATTTACAGGAGTAACGATTAATTCCATAGCAATCAAGAATAATGATTCCTTAAATTCTAAGAATTTTTCAATTTATCAACTAACTTCACAAGCTGAAATAAATTATTAAAGTATCGTGTAATTAT
>AWOL01S0003247.1:120705-143635 GCA_000715115.1 Nicotiana otophora | reverse complement strand
AAATTAAAAATAAGTAAATATTTTAAAAATACTACTTTTAAAAGTTGCACGGGTCAAAAATTATGTGCTTACACCTATAATTCACAAAGAATACGTGGTATATATATATGAGCTATAATTATGATTTATACATCGAGATCTAAAAAATATTATTAATTATACTAGAAATATATATATATAGTATATAATATATTCATTATATATTTACGAAATAATTTCTGGTATATGGCATATCTAATTAGAAATATTTAATTATATAAATAATACAACAATGATGTAATCTATATGTGTTTGTGCATATTTATTTTAGTNAATTATATAAATAATACAACAATGATGTAATCTATATGTGTTTGCGCATATTTATTTTAGCTAGAGCATATTCTTGGTATATTTATGGAATATATAAAAATACATAACATATTATTCATAATATATTTATGAAATAATGAAGGAGCCATTATGGTCAAGTTGAAAAACATACAGATGGAAGAGGAGAAGGGAGAGAGTGATATGAAGGGAAGAGAAAACGAGATTAGATTTTGAGGAGGATAAAGGAGAATAAGTTAATGATCCATCCCTTAATTAGTGATTCCTTAATTAATGAATCTTTTAAAATATGTAGGCAATAAAAGTGTCACGACCCGGACGTCCGAATCACGTCTAACCAACTCCGTTTATCACCAAATTTAACAAATAAGTTTTAAATATCATAATGAACCTGTACCGGACTCCGAAACCAAAAATATGGACCCGATACTAACAATGGTCAACATCAATCAATTCTTAAAAACAATTAATTTTCACACTTTTAATTTTCATCAAAAATTCATAACTTGAGCTAGGGACCTCCGAATTCGATTTCGGGCATACGCCCAAGTCCCGTAATTCGATACAGACCCATCGAGACTGTCAAAATATGGATTTGGGCCCGTTTACCAAAAATGTTAACCGAAGTCAACTAAAATCAATTTATAAGGCAAAAATTCTTATTTTCATCAATTTTTAACATAAAAGCTTTCCATAAACATGCCCGGACTGCGCACGCAAATTGAGAAGGATAAAAATGAGATTTTTAAGGCTTAAGAGAGCATAATCGAGCTCTAAAATATAAAATAACCTTTTGGGTCATCACAAAAAAGGTATGAGATTTTAAAATATGCCACAATTGTAAATGATTTTGCTATTTTTGGAATAAAGCAAAAGTAATACCATTTATATTAATAACTCTTTAAAACAATCTATCATGTAAAAGCCTCTAAACCAAAAGGCACTTTTTATAAATTATATATATTCTCTAATACCTCATTTTGTTTAAAGGTCTATGATATAGTTAATTCGGATTTAGGAGGATCAAAACTTTAAAAAGAAAAAAAGAAAAAGAAAGTTATTTCTAGAAAATGTCATCCTTCTCTAATATCTCAATTTGCTTGAAATTTAGAGACCGAAAAATCAATGAAGGAGCATATAATTCAAAGAGGAGTTTATCTTCATTGAGGAACAATTATCACTAGGTTCTTGCATGCATATTTATACGGTAATTATTTTTATTGTTCTAACTGTGATAAATCATTTTCGTTCAATTTGAACAGTGATATTTTAACTATTGTAATCTAAGAATAGTTTTAAAGAGATGATCACTTTATGTACAAGTACAATATAGATAGCTCAAAGATTAAACAATTTTCAAATCAACCATGTATGAAAATATATTTCAAAGATTTTCAAAAGTTTTTGGTAATATGCTGCATATTATGGCAGCTAAGAACCGCCAGTATTATAGTTTGTTACTGTAATAATTTTATATTCATTTATTTATTTTAGTAATTTCTTCTTTTTACATTTACCACATATTTACTACACTCCGTGCTTATAATCTTGTATAATGCTTTATAAAGCTATAAATTTAAAAGAAATATAGAGGATTAAACATAAAATATAATCTTTGTATAAAATATACTAGTACTCCACAATTGCATCATCATTTATAGTAAAGTTTTAGAGTTAATCACTCAACAAAAGACATAAAAATAAAATTATATTTGATAATAATTGGCACATGCATGATGATCGTTTCTGCTCAATCACTTCCTAAATATGGTGCCTGCAAGAAAGTCAAACAATAAACAAATAGTCTTTGTTAGGAAAGTGGCATACTTACTGTCCAGAAAGTCGGAGAAGAACAATTTAACATATAGAGCACATTCTCAAGGCTAATTACTGAAATATTATCCTCCATAGACGCCTTCAAAATAATAAAATTCATTTAACTCCATCTTCTAATAGTAAAATTCACTCGGAAGGTCTAGTTGACATATCAAAACAAGATGAGACTAACGAAATGGTATCATGAGGAAGATGTAAGAAGAATAGTTAAAAATATTTGAATCATTTCAAATAGAAAAAGTGTAAAATTAAGATAGAATAATATTTAAAACAATAATGTCAGTATAATTAATTCAATAAACCGTACAATATATCTTTGTATTCGATCGTTAGAACTTACATGGATATATGGGTCATGGGTTAAATGAGTTTTATTATATTATTAAAAAATAGAGTTTTAATATGACATGACATGTTAAATGTGTGATATTTATATTTAGAGTCAAAATACAATAGTTGAATAACTTTGTTGTCCTAAAAGAAACAAAAATGGCTTTGATAGGATGTTCCCATAAGTTGGGTGACCATCCAAGAAATTTACTCGAGTAAATGCTATATAATAATTGTGATTCTTGATATAGCACATTTAACCTTTAATTAAATTATATGTGCAATTTTAGCCCGTATAGCTAATGAAAGTTATATAACGAGTTATTTTACAATTACTAAAATCCTTTATATGTTGTTATTTTTTTGTGGTTTAAAAAGCCAAAACAAGTTAAAAAAGAACAACTCAAAAGACCTAAACTGCAGCTCCTGTTGTAAATTCTATTTCTCTTTTTGATGGGTCAAGTAATTACTAGTTTCAATTTGCTTATGATCGACTGCAAATAATTTGCAAAAATCACTCTATGACGACAACTACAAGTCTCTACCACATTTGCCTCTCTTTTTTTCAGCTGACATGATAAAAAATTCAAAATTATCCTTAGCCCAAACTAACTCTGTTAAGTTACCGTTAGCTTGAGGACTGAAACACGCATATAGTTTAATTGAAAGTAAAATATGTTATATTTGATAAGGCAGTCCGGTGCATAAAACATCTTGTATTCATACAGAGTTAGGGGAAGAGCCGCATCCCAAAAATTTGATGTAGACAATCTATTCCAATGCTAGTATTAAATGTTGTTTCTATGACTCGAACTTATAACCTATAAATTATAGGGAGATAATTTACCGTTGTTTCGAGACTTCCTTCTACCTTTGATAACATAAGGACTATAATTGGAATAACATAATAACGCAAGGGTAACACAAGGATTAAAAATGTTAGTGCGTCAGCCTACTTTTGTTATAATATAGTAAAAAAAGTGCGTCAGCAGAAAAAGATGAGGAAACAACCAATTTCTAAAGCTTTATATACTGAGCTTCCTTAGCTATACTAGAATTTACACATATCCAAACCCCACCAATCTTTTCTCCTTCCTTATAAATCCAAGTGTGTACGGTCAAAACCAATTGACTCAGTCATAAAGACTGGTCGAGACGATGATGTTTCGATCAAAGGGTATCTACATGATGAGCTCGGTCGAAGTCCGAAGTAGGGACGTCGAGCTTCAAGCTATAAGACCGATCAACGACAAGACTCGGTATCATTATCGAGCCCATATCCAAATCGAACTACGAGGTAATTAGTAGATTATCAAAGATTCCTAGACCGACCAACACTCATCCCGAATATCGATACACCAAGGCAGAATCGAGCTCGAACCAAGACCGGGGGCTCGATCCAATACCGAGCTCGAGCCAGTATCAAGCTCGCAGACAAGAGCAGTTACAACCGCACCAAGGGAGAGAATCTTGACAAGAATCGAGGAAGAGACAAATCATCATGAGTCCTTCACTATATGTATTATTTTATTATTTTATTATAGATAAAGCACTTACCCTCTATTATACAAGGGAGAATCCTTGTAAGCTATAGACACAAGATATACTGCAATAAACACATCCTTTTCTCAGATATATTGAGATTTCTTTGTGCTTGTTTTGTTTGAACTTATTCAATTTCAATGTTCATCATTCCCATCCTCTTAGTAAAAATATTTTTATATCAAAGAAATTTACGTATCCTTAGAACCATACCTAAATTTAACGTTATCCGATTTTTTGGGTAAATAGTTTGGCACCCACCGTGGGGCTAAGGATAACAGTGATTGTTTGATATGAATCTACAGTAAACTCCTGCCTACAACTTCAAGTCAGCAATGGTTTTACCCATCGACCTCGAAGCCGGCCTTCAAGATGAAACCAACAACTTGGCACCGGGGGCGGAAGGCTGCCTAACGATGGCAACGAGGCTCGAATCGAAGTACCCACAATTCGAGCCGAAGTACCATTTGATGTCAATTCACAAATAGCTCTGGAGGCGAATCAGCATTCCGAGCCGAAAAAAAGCATTCAGGGCGATGCTCGACCCGTAGCCAGAGACACCCACAACACGGGGGAAATCGGGGTCAGCTTGCATATGATCTTCGAAATGCTATAAGCCCAACAAGCAGCGATAGCTTAGTTACAGAGCCAAACTCCTATACAAAGAAGGTCGGACTCCAATCCACTTCGAGAAGTCACACCCAGAACGGAGCCCACCATAGTGAAATCAAACAAGCAAGAATCAGGGACCACTCCCGAAATTACTAGATTGCTCGAAGAACTCACAAAACGAGTCGAAGCCAACGACAAGAAAGTGAAAACGTATAATGCCAGGGTCTATCAAATCCCGGGGGCTCCGCCAATGATAAAAGGGTATGATTCAAAAAGTTTATCCAGCAATAACTTGGGCAGATATACACAACCGGTATCAATCGAAAATCAGGGTCGAGGATGATCAATTGGGAGCTCCGTATGGACCCGTGCATCAGAACAGCGAAACCACTAAGAACCAAAGGGGGATCAAAAGAGAACAAAGGTCGAACGGAGACCGATATCAATCGTACGCCACAGATCGGATGAATAATGGTTCGGCACGTGATCTAGCTCGGAACAATCGGAGGACTGATCGAGGGCAAATTTCTCGGGGACTTATGAGCAAGAGCAGATTTGATAAATATGCCGATCCTATAGAAGTTCCTCGATTATTAGAATATAACTTCAGCATTTATGCATCCGCCATCGTGTCAGCTATCGGACGCATCAAAGATACCAGATGGCCTCGACCCATGCAGACTGATCCTACCCAAAGGAATCCCAATCAAATGTGCGAATATCATGGCACCCATGGCCACAGAACGAAAGATTGCAGGCAATTAAGAGAGGAAGTGGCCCTCTTATTTAACAAAGGGCACCTTCGGAAATTTCTGAGTGATGGGGCCAAGAATCATTTTAAGAACAAGGATTTCGGCAAGCAAAACGAGCTAGAAGAACCGCAGCATGTCATTCACATGATCATCGGTGGCGTCAATGCCCCTCAGGGACCAGTGCTTAAATGTACTAAAACGTCGATTGTGAGGGAAAAACGATCTCGAACTCAAGATTACACACCCATAGGGACTTTGTCTTTCAATGATGAAGATGCAGAGGGAGTCATCCAACCTCACAACGATGCACCGATAATATCCATACTCGTGAATAAAACTAAAATTAAGCGTGTGTTAATTGATACAGGTAGCTTGGCCAATATCATCAGATCGAGGGTCGTAGAACAGCTCGGCCTGCAGGACCAGGTCATACCGCAACTCTGGTTTTAAACGGATTCAATATGGCATGTGAAACCACCAAAGGCGAGATAATCCTACCGATAAACGTGGCCGGAACCATCCAGGAAACAAAGTTTCACGTGATCGAAGGCGATATGAGATATACCGCCCTTTTCGGAAGACCATGGATCCACAACATGAGAGTTGTACCTTTGACCCTACACCAGGTCCTCAAATTCCCAACATCGAGAGGTGTCAAAGTAGTGTACGGAGAACAAGTTCGCTATCGAAGAAGCAAAATCAATATCTTCTCTTTCGCCAATAAAAGGATCGAGTTCAGAAGGAGAACAAAATACCAAATAGCAATCACAGACATCGGCTTCGACCCAGCTAGGTAGCCAGAACATCGAAGAAGATGATGATCAATGGACCCCTCGATCCTTCATGACCCTCTATGATTCCGACGCCACCAAGTCAACAATTGAGGAACTTGAACAAATCCTACTAATCGAACACTGGCCCAAACGAAAGGTATACCTGGGAACGGGTTTATGCCCCGAACTCAGGAAGAAACTTATTCAATTTCTTATCGATAACATTGATTGTTTTGCCTGGTCCTATTTAGATATAACAGGGATCCTAAGGGGCATAACGACGCATCAGCTAAGCTTGGACCCTACATTCATACCGGTGAAGCAAAAAAGAAGACCCCATTCTGAGGTATATCACGCATTCATAAAGGACAAGGTAACCAAACTTCTCAAGATAGGGTCCATTCGGGAGGTGAAATACCCCAAATGGTTAGCCAATGTGGTTGCAGTGCCTAAAAAATTGAACATACTTAGAATGTGTGTAGACTATAAGGATTTGAACAAGGCATGCCCCAAAGATTCATTTCCGTTGCCCAACATCGATCGCATGATCGATGCCACGGCCGACCACGAGATCCTCACCTTTCTGGATGCCTATTCTGAGTATAATCAAATTCAGATGAACTCGGAAGACCAGGAAAAGACTTTATTTGTCACCAAATATGGAACATATTGTTATAATGTAATGCCCTTCAGGCTGAAAAATGAAGGGGCTACTTATCAACGCCTAGTAAATAAAATGTTCGAAGAACAAATAGGTAAATCAATGGAAGTCTATATTGATGACATGCTAGTTAAGTCCCTGCGCGCAGAGGACCATTTGGCCCATTTGCAGGAAACGTTTGAGATTTTGAGGAAATACAACATGAAGCTCAACCACGAAAAATATGCTTTTGGGGTCAGTTCGGGCAAGTTCCTCGGCTTCATGGTGTCAAATCAGGGAATCGAGATTAACCCCGACAAAATCAAGGCCATCGAAGACATCACCACCATGGACAGCGTGAAAGCTGTACAAAGGTTAACAGGAAGAATTGCAGCCTTAGGCCGATTCATTTCAAGATCATCAGATCGAAGTCATAAATTTTCTCTCTACTAAAAAAGAAGAACGACTTCGCTTGGACACCGTAATGCCAACAAGCATTACAGGAATTGAAACGATATCTATCGAGCCCACCACTGCTTCACACTCCAAAAACCAACGAAAAATTTTACTTGTACTTGGCGGTATTGGAAGTCGCCGTAAGCAGTGTCCTAGTTTGAGAAGAGCAAGGTATGCAATTTCCTATTTATTACGTAAGTCGGACCTTAGGGGAAGCGGAAACTAGGTATCCGCACTTAGAAAAATTGTCACTTGCGCTGATAAGCGCCTCTAGAAAGTTAAGACCGTACTTTAAATGTCACCCGATAAGCGTATTAGCCACCTGCCACTTCGTAATATTTTACATAGGCCCAAACTATCAAGACGATTGGCCAAATGGGCCATCGAACTCAGTGGGTTTGATATTGAATATCAACCCCGTACGGCCATCAAGTCTCAAATTTTAGCAGACTTTGTGGCCGACTTCACTCCAACCCTCGTACCCGAAGTCGAAAAAGAACACCCGTTGAAATCGGGTATATCGTCGGGGGTATGGATCCTTTTTACGGAGGAGGCTTCGAACGTAAAGGGGTCTAGGCTAGGCATAGTTTTGAAACCCCCCCACGAGTAAAGTTATTAGGCAAGCTATTAAAACTATCAGGTTAACTAACAACGAGGCCGAGTATGAAGCCATGATTGTAGGTCTCGAGCTAGCTAGAAACTTGGGAGCAGAAGTCATTGAGGCTAATTATGACTCATTGCTAGTGGTGAGTCAAGTAAACAAAACCTTCGAAGTCCGAGAAGGTAGAATGCAAAGGTATTTGGACAAACTGCTTGTCACTTTGCACCATTTCAAACAATGGACTCTATGGCATGTTCCACGAGAACGGAATAATGAGGCCGATGCGCTTGCGAATTTGGGATCATCGGTCGAGGTAGATGATTTGAGCTCGGGGACTGTCGTTCAACTTTCAAGATCGGTAATCAAAGATGAGCACGCCGAGATATATTCTACTAGCTTAACTTGGGATTGGAGAAACAAGTATATTGAATACTTAAAAAACGGAAAGCTCCCATTAAACCATAAAGATTCCAGGATCCTACGAACTAAAGCTGCTCGATTTACATTGGCCGCAGACGGAACACTATATCGAAGGACATTCGATGGACCAATGGCAGTATGCTTGGGTTCGGGAGATACCAATTACATCCTACAGGAAGTACACAAGGGCACGTGTGGGAATCACTCTGGTACCGACACATTAGTTCGAAAAGTGATCAGAGCGGGGTATTATTGGATCGATATGGGCAACGATGCAAAAGAATTTGTTCCTAAATGTGACAAATGTCAAAGGTTTGCGCCAATGATCCATCAACCCGGAGAGCAACTTCACTCGGTCCTATCCCCATGGCCGTTCATGAAATGAGGAATGGACATCGTCGACCCTCTGCCATCGAACCCAGGTAAAGCCAAATTCATTTTTTTTATGACTGACTATTTTTCTAAATGGGCCGAAGTATAGGTGTTCGAGAAAATAAGAGAGAAAGAAGTTATAGACTTTATTTGGGATCATATCATATGTCGATTCGGGATACCCGCCGAAATAGTATGCGACAATGGGAAGCAATTCGTTGGCAGCATCACAAGATTCTTCGAAGATCACAAAATACGAAGGATACTATCAACGTCATACCACCCTAGTGGGAACGGACAGGCCGAGTCAACGAACAAAAATATTCTTCAAAACCGGAAGAAGAGGTTGAATGACGTTAAGGGAAAATGGAGAGAACTCCTGCCTGAAGTCCTTTGGGCATACCGGAAAACGTCAAAATCAAGTACGGGGGGTGACCCCATTCTCCTTAGTATATGGTTCTGAAGCATTGATACCAGTCGAAGTCGGTGAACCTAGTCCCAGATTTCGATTCATGACAGAAGAATCAAATAACGAGGCTATGAACACCAGCCTTGAATTATCGGACAAAGGACGAGAAGCTGCCCTCACCTGATTGGACGCCCAAAAGCAACGAATTAAAAGGTATTATAATCGAAGAACTAAGCTTTGCCATTTCAAGCCCGGGGACTTAGTGTTAAGAAAAGTCACCGTCAATGCCCGGAATCCAAACAAAGGAAAATTAGGACCGAATTGGGAAGGACCATATCAGGTGCTCGAGAACGTCAGAAAGGGATCATACAGGCTCGACATTATAAATGGCAAACTACTATCAAGCAGTTGGAATGTATCACATCTAAAACGGTACTTCTAAGGTACGACCTTTCCATATTCATTTAACTGACCCCTGTAGAAGTCCGAATAAGAGCTGAGGTGGATCTTTCGCTTAAAAGCACGTGTTGCACTGTTTTTCCCTTAAACCGGTTTTATCCCAAATGAGTTTTTCGGCAAGGTTTTTAATGAGGCAACCATCGATCGGGTTCAGATGCAAGAAAGTCATTTCACAACAATAGGGTTCCAACAGGAAAGATTGTAAGAGGGAAATAGTCAAAACGAACCATGCTCATGTATATTGGCCCGAACATAGGTGCAAAATATGAACACATGTACAATGACTAGAGATTTATTGTGCAACCAGAATTAAGATTCAATCGACTATTAAGCCTACGGGCTACCTTTATTCCGAGTTCGAGCAAGTACTCACTCGACCATTTACGCCTACGGGCTACATTATTTCGAGTTCGAAATATTCACTCGATTATTAAGCCTACGGGCTACTTTTATTCCGAGTTCGAGTAAGCACTCACTCGACCATTACGCCTACGGGCTACATTATTTCGAGTTCGAAATATTCACTCGCCTATTAATCCTACATGCTACTTTTATTCTGAGTTCGAGCAAGCACTCACTCGATTATTATGCCTACGGGCTACAATATTTCGAGTTCGAAACATTCACTCGACCATTATGCCTACGGGCTACATTATCTCAAGTTCAAAACATTCACTCAATGGCTAATAAGCTACTTTTACTCTGAGTTTACATTAACTCAACCATTACGCCTACGGATTATGTTTCTTCAAAGTTTGAATCATCGACTCAACTAGCAAACCTAAGGGCTACATCACTTCAAATCTGATCGATCAGAGAGACTACGAGGTCAACATTTGACTAAAAGTCTTCACAAAACAAAAACAAGTCGACCTTGTTATATATATATATATATATATATATATATATAAAAGATTGCCTACGGGATTAATTTACAAACATGAAGAATTAGAAACCAAGCTTCCTGGTCACCCACCGGAGCGTTCACTCTACTGTCGAGCTCTTCCCCATTCTCGGATCTGCTTTTGCTACCATCATCATCATCATCATCATCAGAAGCAAAGGTTTCAGCTTCCGCTTCGAGCTCTTTCGCCTTTTTTATCTCTTCAGTAAGGTCAAAACCTCAAGCGTGTATCTCCTCGAGGGTATCCCTCCGATACCTACACTTAGCAAGTTTGGCAACCCAATGAGCTCGAGCATCGGCAGTATTCGCCGCTTCCCAGGCCTCCATCTGAGTAGCCTCAGCATCAGCCAAATATACAGCAATGGACTTATCCGCCAAGAATTGCGATGACTCAACCCCCGCCTTAGCGTCAGTAAGCCGTGTTTGAAGCTCATCGATCTTCTTAGCTTGAACCGACCCCTTTTGCTTGACACTTCAAAGTTGAACGTCGGCTGATAATAATTTTGTCAAGATGGTTTCTTTTTCCGCAGCCAGGCGGTCGATAGTCTCCTTCCACTGATTGCATTCAGCTCGGATTTGATCAACTTCTTATCGAAGTAACCCGATCTTTTTGATCTTTTGCTGCAGCTGAGACAACGAAGGGTTAACTTCCACAGTTGAGTCAGACCCATACATTAACAGAACGAGGCTCACCTGCTTATCAAGCTCGACCTCTTCTTCACGGACCTTAGCCAAATCTGCTTGGAGATCCTTTATAGCCTCATCCTTTTGGCTGCAAAGAAGCCGCAGGGCGTCTCTCTCACCTGAGACCTTCCGGAGCTCGGCCTCACACTGGCTAAGATCGACTTGAAACCTACTAATGGCCTGCACAGTAAGAAACACAAGTCAAGTGTGGAAAAGAACAAAGAAACTAAGTGTGGAAGAATCATTACCCGAGTAATGAAACGTTGAGCCTCCTCTAATAAAAGAGAAGCGTCACCGATATCGGAAACATCATCGACTCCAGTAAAGCAATCCCTAAAAGGGTCCCCTACAGCAGAGCCTGCGCCGATATCAGGAGTCTTCAATTCTCGAGCTTCCTTTAACGCCTCCTCAGAAAAAGTTGGAAGAGAAGGCGAATGACCCATTGTCATAGCCTCGAGAAAATCACTCGGAGTACTCCAGTTGAGATTCGGGACTTCAGAACCAACCCCAACAGGCATAGCCGCCATCAGCTCGGGAGCTCTAGCAACCTCGATAGCCTCCGAAGATTGGATTACCAAAGCCGAGGAGTTTTCTTCTTCTTCTTCTTCTTCTCTCAATCGTTGGATTGAGTCAATCGGAAGGGCAATTGCTTTTCTCCTCACCCTCCGAGTTTTGGGCTTGGGGTCCTCTGACCGAGAGAAAGCTCTTCGCTTCTTATCTTTCCCCGGTTGCTGGACCAGGGACTTGTTTCCTTCTTCACCGCTCGAAGGCCTCAAAGCGGCATCCTTGGTTACGCCTGCACAAAAGAAAATCGGTAACAAATAGAATGCAAAGAATACATCGAAAGAAACAAGAAGCAAACCTCACTATGGTTCTTGGCCTCCCATCTACCTTTAGCCAAATCACGCCAAGTGCGTTCGACATAAGAGGAAGTCGAGGCTAACTTTCGAACCCAATCCTCGAGGTCAGGCACCGCTTGTGGCATCCAAGGGGTAGATGAATACCAGGGAAAGACATCAGAAAAAATCGGAAAAGGATACGAAAAGCGAACAAGAATCACTTACGGTCAAAATTCCATTCTTCTGGGAACGACATCTTCTCTTCTGGAATAAGATCACGGGTCCTCACTCGAATATAACGACCCATCCAACCCCGATCCTTGTCTTCATTGATGCTCGACATCAACGCCTTCGATGCCCGACAATGAAGTCTGATTAGTCCACGAAAGATCTGAGGCCGGTACAATCATATGTGGTGGTTCAGAGAAAAATCCAACCCCCCGGCTATGATAGAGAAGAAGCGCAGTAAGATCACTATACGCCATAAAGAGGGATGAATTTGACCGAGGGTGACCTGATATCTTTTGCAAAAATCAATAATCACCCGGTCGACGGATCCCAATGTGAAGGGATAAGTATAAAAACTTAAAAATGCTTAAATGAGTTGAAACCATGAAAATCTTCCCAATTATGGTTCACTTTGTTATGTTTTTAAATAGATTGAAGTTGCTAAGATTTCCGAAACCTCATAGTAATGTAAGGAAAGCTTAAGAAAGATTAGAGTCATCCGGAGGTCAATTCACGTGAGAAAGCTATTTTGGAATATCGACCTAACTTCAAAAAGGTAAGTGTCTTGCTTAACCTCGAGTGGGGGAATTTCCCTTAGGCATTGAGTCTTATGTGCAATTTGTGTAATTGAAAATCATGTACGCGAGGTGACGAGTACGTACTTGGTTTATATGTGTAAATTTTATTGAGTTAAAGTCTTGAGTATATTGTGTAGTAAATTGGATAATTGTTGGCATATATTTAATCATCTATTTATCGTGCCTAAATCCTTGTTATTGACTCTGTTGTTATATGACAATTTGATGTGCTTGTTATTTGATTATTTATGAAATTCTGTGAATTTGCTGGTTTGATAATTATTAGAATTTCATTTCATTTTGGATTTTCCCCTCTACAAATAATTAATTAAATGATCTTAAGAAGAGGTTTTTATATAACTATTAAAAATTTGGAGTTAATGAAGACTTTGCTTTATGTTGAGTAATTTCTACCTCTGTTGATTATTTTTGGGTGTTGTACACATTGTATGGAGCCTTTGGCTATTTGTTGTGAGATTAATTGACTTGGTTGTATCTTTGGAATTTTTGGTTGTAGCCATTGGGCAAATTGTGATATAAATTGATTTTGTTATGCTGCCATGATAATTTTCCATGTAAATTGTTGTGTTGTGTCAATTATTATTTTGAAGATATAAGGGTGGCATTTCACCGTTGATATTATGTGGGTATAATGGTGGCATTTCACTGTGGTTATGGTTGTTGGAATATTGTCTGGGCGGAGCGATACGGGTGGCTATTGATATTGTCTAGGCGGAGCTATAAGGGTGGCTATTGATATTGTCTGGGCGGAGAGATAAGGGTGGCTATTGATATTGTCTAGGCGGAGCGATAAGGGTGGTTATAGGAATGATAAGGGTGGCAATAGGAGCGATAAGAGTAGCTATTGTCAGGGACGATATGAGATGCTATGGGGTTGTGGGGTTGATGATTTTCATGTGATATTGTGATATTCTTGTGTTTATTTTTATACCTTGTGCAATTTTTTTTGTTGTTGATAAATTGATGACAACTNCGTACTTGGTTTATATGTGTAAATTTTATTGAGTTAAAGTCTTGAGTATATTGTGTAGTAAATTGGATAATTGTTGGCATATATTTAATCATCTATTTATCGTGCCTAAATCCTTGTTATTGACTCTGTTGTTATATGACAATTTGATGTGCTTGTTATTTGATTATTTATGAAATTCTGTGAATTTGCTGGTTTGATAATTATTAGAATTTCATTTCATTTTGGATTTTCCCCTCTACAAATAATTAATTAAATGATCTTAAGAAGAGGTTTTTATATAACTATTAAAAATTTGGAGTTAATGAAGACTTTGCTTTATGTTGAGTAATTTCTACCTCTGTTGATTATTTTTGGGTGTTGTACACATTGTATGGAGCCTTTGGCTATTTGTTGTGAGATTAATTGACTTGGTTGTATCTTTGGAATTTTTGGTTGTAGCCATTGGGCAAATTGTGATATAAATTGATTTTGTTATGCTGCCATGATAATTTTCCATGTAAATTGTTGTGTTGTGTCAATTATTATTTTGAAGATATAAGGGTGGCATTTCACCGTTGATATTATGTGGGTATAATGGTGGCATTTCACTGTGGTTATGGTTGTTGGAATATTGTCTGGGCGGAGCGATACGGGTGGCTATTGATATTGTCTAGGCGGAGCTATAAGGGTGGCTATTGATATTGTCTGGGCGGAGAGATAAGGGTGGCTATTGATATTGTCTAGGCGGAGCTATAAGGGTGGCTATTGATATTGTCTGGGCGGAGAGATAAGGGTGGCTATTGATATTGTCTAGGCGGAGCTATAAGGGTGGCTATTGATATTGTCTGGGCGGAGAGATAAGGGTGGCTATTGATATTGTCTAGGCGGAGCTATAAGGGTGGCTATTGATATTGTCTGGGCGGAGAGATAAGGGTGGCTATTGATATTGTCTAGGCGGAGCTATAAGGGTGGCTATTGATATTGTCTGGGCGGAGAGATAAGGGTGGCTATTGATATTGTCTAGGCGGAGCTATAAGGGTGGCTATTGATATTGTCTGGGCGGAGAGATAAGGGTGGCTATTGATATTGTCTAGGCGGAGCGATAAGGGTGGTTATAGGAATGATAAGGGTGGCAATAGGAGCGATAAGAGTAGCTATTGTCAGGGACGATATGAGATGCTATGGGGTTGTGGGGTTGATGATTTTCATGTGATATTGTGATATTCTTGTGTTTATTTTTATACCTTGTGCAATTTTTTTTGTTGTTGATAAATTGATGACAACTTGATTTATATTGAAATTGAGAGCATGTGGCTACTGCCAGGCAGATTATAAAATGAAATGTGGGTACGAGGTGCCGTGAATAAATAATGAGGATATTGGCACGTGAATTGTCCGTGCAGTTGTGATATGAATTGTGGACACATGGTGCTGTGATTAAATGATAATGATATTTGGTACGTGAATTGTCCGTGCAATTGTGATATGAAATGAGGGCACGAGGTGCCGGGTAAATATGATGATTTAAGTATGGGCACGAGGTGCCGTGGAAATATGTAAAATGGGTTGAGACCCTTGTTTACGAAAAATATAGAAATGGGCCGAGACCCGTATTTTTATGATTATGAAACGAGGTGTCACATGGTGACTTTTTAATTGAAAGAATTATATTCAAAATATTTATTTGAAAGGACTTTTATGTAGAAGGTATTATACGAAAGAATTATATTTGAAAGGTAATTATTTGATAAAATTATATTTGAAAAAGAGTTATTTGAAAGAATTATATGTGAAAGACATTTATTTGAAGGATTTGATTTATTATGTGTAATTGTATTTATTAATTGTTGAGCGATATTAATGGTATTCTTGTTGTCTGATGTGCATATTACTGGTTATTTTATGTTGCCCTTATTGTTATCAGCTTCCTATTATTTTGTATATTATATTGCACATGCTATTAGACTAGTGAGTGTCTTGATTGTACGTCGTCTCTACTCCAATGAGGCTAGTCTTGTTATTTACTGGGTACCGGCCGTCATGTACTCATACTACACTTCTGTACATTTTTGTGTAGAGCCAGGTATTGGAGTTATTGGACTTGAGAAGAGTTAAAGCGAGATCGTAAGGATTCAAGGTAGAGCTGCTTGGTCGTCGCAGTCCCCTTGGAGTCTTTTCATTTCATTGTACTGTTAATTTTTAATCAAACAGTATTGTATATTCGGTCCTCGTGATCATTCCATGTATTCAGTTAGAGTTCGTGACTCAATACTACCAGTCTTGAGAGGTTGTACATGCATATTTGTTCCGCTGTTAGTTTTGGTTACTTATTTAATTAAAACAAAATAGCTCCAAAAATGTAATTAAAATTGGCTTACCTAGTCATAGAGACTAGGTTCCACCACGACGCCTGTGGTAGGATTTTTGGGTCGTGACAGGTATCTTAAATCAAATGCCATTGTTTTTGAGCTTTTGAGTTTCTTCTTTTTTGGCTTAATGTTCTATATATAGTCTTCCATGTATATTTATAAGACTGTTTCAGCTCAGCTGCTTCAGCGAAGTTGCCAAGCCCAAGCCAAATGGGTCCCAGTGTTGTAGTCTCCACCCCGCATTTAGGATAATCAAAACTTTAAAAAATAAGGGTAAAACCTCAAGATTTAAGAAATTATTATTATAAATTTATAGCAGCAAATTCACAATTATATGGATAGCAGATTCTATAGTAGAAAATTGATCCACACCCATTAATACTAATTAATTACCCATTAATCATCACCATTTTTCATTCATTTTGCACATTTTTAGGGATACTATACGACTAAACATAAGCATGCAAATGCTATTCAAATTTGTTCCGCCCCCTTTTATATGAGAATAGCTCCATTTTTCCTTTCATTTTTTCTTTTTTTCCTTCCAAATATATGCCTCTTACTTAGTGTTACAATTTCTTTTTATAATAATCTTATACTATCACAAACAAAAGCGATATTTTGATGGTTATACACTGTATGATTATGGTATGTGTATTTAAGTGTGAACCAAGATAAATATAAATTAAAAATACCAAATCCTATAATTCACAAAAAGTACGTGGTGTGTGTGTGTATATATATATATATATATATATGAGCTATAATTATGATTTATACAATGAGATCTAAAAACTATTATTAATTATACTAGAAATATATATATAGTATATAATATATTCATTATATATTTATGAAATAATTTCGAGTATATAGCATATCTAATTAGAAATATTTCATTATATAAATATGTAACGACCCGACCGATTGTTTTGAGCAGTTACGCTTCTTTCAACTATTTGAAGTCTTGAATAATTTCCTACGAGGTATTATGACTTGTGTGAATTGTTGGTTTTGGTTTTAAGGTATTTCAGAGTTAGCTTGGAAGCTTAAGTTGAAATAGTTGACCGGATATTGACTTATGTGTAAACGACCTCGAAATTTAATTCTGATAATTCCAATAGTTTTGTATGGTGATTTTGGACTTAGGAGTGTGTCCAGAAAATTATTTGGAGGTCGGTAGTGGAATTAAGCTTGAAATGCCGAAAGTTGAATATTGGGAAGTTTGACCGGGGTGTTGACTTTTTGATATCGAGGTCAGAATCTGATTCTGGAAATTTGAATAGCTTTGTTATGTCATTTATAACTTGTGTGCAAAATTTGAGGTCAATCAGACGTGATTTGATAGGTTCCGGAGTCGTTTGTAGAAATTAAGAATTCCAAAGTTCATTAGGCTTGAATTGGGGTGTAATTCATGGTTTTAGCATTGTTTTAGGTGATTTTAGGGTCCGACTAAGTTCGTATGATGTTTTAGGACTTGTTGGTATATTTGGTTGAGGTCCCGAGGGGCTCGGGTGAGTTTCGGATTGTTAACGGGTTGGATTGTGGACTTGGAACGCTTCTGGAATTTTACTGATGCACCATCTAGTTTCCTTCTTCGCGTTCACGAGTGGAGCCTCACGTTCGCGAAGAGGAACTGAGAGGCTGGCAATATTTTCTCTTTGCGTTCGCAAAGAAAAAGACGTGTTCGCGAAGGGTGGACTAGGTGTGCATCGCGAACGCGAGAGGTGTTACGCATTCGCGAAGAATAGAGGAAGCAGTTGAGGACCCCAGGCAAATGGTCTACGCATTCGCGTAGGGGGTGTCGCATTCGCGTAGTGAGGGGGAATGAATCATCGCGTTCGCGATGGAGGAATTAGGACGGGAACTATTTTGTGCTTCGCGAATGCGAGGCACTGACCGCGTTCACGATGAAGAAAAGCCTCGGCAGTGAGTTTAAGTTCTGGAGCTCGTATTGAGGTGATATTTGGGTGATTTTTAGAGGAAACAACGGGGTAAGTGTTCTTAACTCAATATTGGTTAAATTACTCGAATCCATGGTTGATTTTATCATTTAATTGGTGAATTGAATTGGGAAAGTTTGAAAATCCTTTTTGTCTAAACTGAATATTTGAGGGTCGAGTTGGAGTCAGATTTTGGTAAAATTGGTATGGTTAGACTCGTGGTTGAATGGGCTTCTGGATTTTGTAACTTTTGTTGAGTTCCGAGCCGTGGGCCCCACAGGTAATTTTTGAGCTAACTTTCGGATTTTTATGGAAAATTATTATTTTCTTATGGAATTAATTCCAATACATTTTATTGACTGAAATGAATTATTTGTGGCTAGATTCTAGGCGTTTTGAGGCCAGTTCATGAGGTAAAGGCATACCGGAGTAAAGAATTACACGGTTTGAGGTAAGTAACACTTCTAAACTTGGTTCTAAGGGTATGAATCCCCGAATTTAGTATGATATAAATTGTTTGGAGGTGAAACTCATGATAGGTGACGAGCGTGGATATGCACCATATAAATTGTGTCTTGAATAAATACTGTGCAGTTGTAAAGATTAAAGAATCATGTTATTATCTGAACATGTTGAATGTGTTAGAGGAATTTAGCTGAGGCTAGTAATGAAGATCATGTTTAGGCTATGTGCCGATATTTTAGGACCCATGGGGTCGTGATGCTATTGAATTAATTATTCTAAAATATATATTTCATACTGAGTAATAATTGTCCATTGTGAGGATATTTATGGGATTTAGATGGGCAACGCAGCAAGCCATTTGGCTTTATATATTTTATTATTAAATAGATCGGGGTTGCGCGCCTGCAGCAGGCCTTATTGGCTTTACTACTTTATGGGTCGGGGCTGCCCGCCTGCAGCAGGCCTTATAGGCTTTGTTATTATACGGATCGGGACTGCCCGCCTGCAATAGGCCATATTTGCTTTGTATACGCTTGGGCTGAAGGAGCCCCTCCGGAGTCTGTACACACCCCAGTGAGCGTAGATGATCATCGATATTCGGTATGGACTTCCCAGGGCATGGACTTGCCTTACTTATTGCTTATATACATTTGGGATGGAATTTCCCAAGGCATGGACTTGCCTTTCTTATTTGTATTGTAATGAGTTTACCTGGACATGAATCTTGATCGTATTATTTATATTTGGGGGTAAATTATCTCAGGGATGGATTGGCCTTATACGGTTCTGGGTGACTGACTATCAGTCGATGCGCATATATATACGGGTTGGAACACCCCTGGGCTGGATTGGCCATAAATAGTACCAAGTGACAGAATAATTTGTGACCAATATTTAAATGAGGTCTTTCTACTGAGATGTCATATGCCTCATATCATGCAGTATTGATCTATTTCACTTGTATTGAGTTTAACTGTTGAACTTGAAAGCATGCCTACATTTCTGTACCATTATTTTTACTGGACTATACCTGCGAAGCTCATCATTTCTTTCAGCCCAGAGGTTCGTCTTGTTACTTATTGAGTTCGTTGTATTCATACTACACTCTGCACCTCGTGTGCAGATCTAGGTGCTCCCGAATATGACGACTGCTAGAAATCAGAGTTATTTCTATTGGAGAGTATCAAGGTAGCTGCTTGGCGATCGCAGACTAGATTACCTTCTTATTCAGTTATTGTACTATTCTATACTTCAGATAGTGATATTTATCAGTCGGACTTTGTATTCATTTAGATGCTCATATACTCAGTGACACTAGGTTTTGGGAGTGTTAGATTTTAAATTGTGAGATTTCCTTCCGCTGAATTTAATTATTTTGTTTTTAAACATAAAAGATATGGTGGTTTATTGAGATATTCGGCTTGTCTAGTATTGAGATAGGCGCCATCACGACATGTGAGATTTTGGGTCGTGACATGTTGGTATCAGAGCCTTAGGTGACATAGGTCCCACGAGTCATGAGCAAGTTTAGTAGAGTCTTGCAGATCGGTACGGAGACGTCTGTACTTATCTATGAGAGGTTGTCGAAACCTTAGGAAAATTTCACTTTCTTGTATTCTATCATGCGGAATTGATTCATCTTGAAACATAACTCTTTGAATTCCTTCCACGCATTTATTTGCGCACATGAGCGCTCGGTATCAGTTGTGCATCGTCGGCTTGTGATTTTATGAACAAGGTTCAAGATGTGTATTTTGGGTTTTGGTGATGGTCTAGTCTGGAGGACTTGAGGCCAGGTTTAGACCGTAGCTTAGGCTCGGTAGCTTCAGTTGTAATCTGTACATTTGGACTCATATGTCCGATAATGTCTTTACGAGTGGAATTTGTGGCTCGATGAGAGGTGGATTGACTTTGTGATGGGTATGATGTAACTGCAGGATGTGCTAAGACGATTTTAATATGATGGGAAGTGCTTCCTTGAAATGTAAAGGAAGGCCATTAGGTGCTTTATTTTTGTTTGATGTGACGTACAATCTCGAGTGTGAATGTTTTGAAAGATTCTTCATGTTGTTAAATATTTTGGGGAAAATTAAATTCTCGTGTCTGGTTAATGAGTTTGAACTCAGAAAGATTAAGTGATTTCATAGTAATTGTGGCTGTGAAAGGGTATAACAAGATGCCAATTCAAGACTAAGCAGGTGGGTTATCTCTTGAGGAGTAATATATGTAGGTGTGTTCCTTATGATGTGAATAAAGAGTTTCTTTTCTTCCAGCGGGGCGTATGTGTTGAGACTTGAATTTGAATCTGGTTGACAAAGTTGACTTGAGTGTTAAGAGAATGAATGTGAGATTAGCGGATGATTGAGGTAATTATGGTTGGTGTGTCTTGAGCTTGAGAAGAATTTTCGTTGAACTGACTATAATATTATGGCAGTAATAAAGTATGGGTATTGTGAGTTATGAAATGTTTTAATCTATGGCTTTGAGCCAAGTGGGGGAGCAATTTATTGACAATTCAATTGATGGTTATATGTTAAATTTTAATTTGGTCTAAGGCATACTTGTGGATTAGTTATGACTTGTAGAGGTTCAGATCGAGGATGACTCAAGTACTGAAATCTCTAAATACAGAATATATTGCGCTTTATGGGTATATGAAAATCACGGGGCAAGTTAGTTGTTATTCGTAAATGATGTAGTGTGCACAGAGTATGAATTTGATAGGTGGTATTAAAGTAGAGTTACTTCTTTGAGTGTTGTTGTGCTAATGGGGCACGTGTCTTTTAGCCCATTTGGGCGGTGTGATGTGGATTTGAACAAAGGGGGTGACTCTCGAGAAAGTTTTAATGGATTCGAGAGTAATATGTAACAATTGAGAATTTTTGGCGGATTTGTTTATGGCTAAAATCTGAGATTTAAGTTGGATGGTATAATGACACGGACGGTCATTTCGAGAATCAGAGCCCCGATCCCCTAATATCTTCTTTCCCCATTTGTTTTTCTACTTTTGGGACTTGCTGGAGTGATTGGTTATGAAATTCAGAGAGTTTTGGGACACATAGTCCCTAGTTGTGAGTTTAAGCCTTAGAATTTGGACCGTAGTCGGAACTATGTGAAGACGGATCCGGAATGGATTTCCGTCGACCTCGTTAGCTCCGTCAAGTAATTTTGGGGTTAGGAGCGCGTCCGGAATGTGTTTTGGGGGTTTGTAGTAGATTTAGGCTTGAATTGGCGAAAGTTAGTTTTTCGACGATTTCGGCCGATAGTGGAAATTTTGTTATCGAGCTTGGAATGGAATTCCAAAAGTGGATGTAGGTTCGTAATGTCATTTGTGACCTGTGTGTAAAATTTGAGGTCATTCGGGCTAGATTTGATGTGGTTCGGCGTCGATTATAGAATTTGGAAAAGTTTAAATGCTTAGGCTTGAATTCGTGCTTAATTCATGATTTTGGTGTTGTTCGACGTGGTTTAAAGGCTCGACTAAATTTTTATGGTGTTTTAGGATTGGTTGGTATGTTTGGTTGAGGTCCCGGGGGCCTCGGGTTTGTTTCGGATGCTTAACGGGTGAAAGCTTGGACTTAAAGGAATTTCTGATCTTTGCTAGTTCTGGTATTTTTGCACCTGTGAAAACGAGACCGCAGGTGCGCGAGCCGCACATGCGGAGATGGAAGCGCAGATGCGAGAAGTCGAGAGTTGGCCTGGGGTCGCAGGTGTGAGGCGCAGAAGTGGAAGAGATGTCCGCAGGCGCGAGTGCGCAAATGCGGCCCTTTCGTCGCAGGTGCGAAGGTGGAGGGGGCAAGTGAGTTGCGCACATGCGCAAGTGTTCCTCACAAGCGGACCCGCATGTGCGAGCCCAGGTTCCGCAGTTGCGGAAATACCTAGGCAGTGATTAAAACCGAAGGGCTTCGCGATATTTTATCATTTTTGGCTTTGCAAACTCGGGTTAGGGCGATTTTTGAGAGCATTTTTGAGGCATTTTTTGAGGTAAGTTCTTTGTGCTTATTTTTGGTCAATAATCTTGCCTTGCCATGTATCTTCCCACCTAGTTAATGTGTATTTAAGGTGTAAATTGGAAGTTGGAGGCTAGGGATTGGGAAGTTTGAATTGTAGATTGGAGGACCATTTGGTGTTGGATTTTAGTAAATTTAATATGGTTAGACTCGTGAGTGAATGAGCTTTCTAGTTTCGTGAATTTTGTCGGGTTAAGAGACGTCGGCCCGGGGGCCGGGTTTGAGCCAATTTTGGGTTTTGGCCTAATATTTGTAGTTTTCTTGTGGGATTCATTCCATTAATGCGTATTGATGGTATTGTACTATTTTGAATATATTCGGGCCATTTGGAGTCGGATACTCGTGGCAAGAACGTGATATCAGGTTGATTTGAGCGGTTCGAGGTAAGTGGCTTGCCTAACCCTG
>AWOL01S0003247.1:76726-101941 GCA_000715115.1 Nicotiana otophora | reverse complement strand
ATTGCACATCAAGTGCTCAAATATTATAACATATCACAAATTGCACATCAAGTGCTCAAATATTACAACATATCACAAATTGCACATCAAGTGCTCAAATATTATAACATATCACAAATTGCACATCTAGTGCTCAAATATTACAACATATCACAAATTACACATCAAGTGCTCAAATATTACAACTTGCCATAGAAATTAACAACACATTATTTTTTCACAATAAGGAGCCATGACTCGGTCATAATGTGCACAACATCTTAACAAAATGTTCGGAAGTGAACAACTCAATCGAATAATATTTCACAATTTGGCACTTTGCCTCAATATGATTCACGGTCTTTATAATTGAATACCAAATTTTCCACAACGTGAACTGAAAAGTAATTCATCTTATTAACTAAATTTTTCATTTTAATTATTTGTAGGTAAAATCAATAATGAAAGTGTTTTCCATAAAGAAATGATAACTCAAACAAACACAGAGTTCACATAAAAGTCAAGTGACAATCACACCAATTTATCTTATAAAAACAAACTCGGCAAAGAAAGAATGAGGCATGACAAATAAGGGATATAATAAGTTACAATAATTTTCCAACTTAATACTTAAGGGCATCTACGAATTTCAACCGATATAATTTGCACATATAAACCAAGTACGTACTCGTCACCTCGCGTACATGGTTTTCAATTACACAATTTTCACATAAGACTCAATGCCTAAGGGATAATTCCTCCACTCGAGGTTAGGCAAGATACTTACCTTTTTGAAGTTATGCCAATATTCCATAATCGCCTTCTTGCTTGAATTTGACCTCCGGACCGCTCAAATCTATCCAAATTAAGTGTAAAACTTCATTAAAATTCATCGGAAACAATTCCGGATAATAAAACGTTGACTAAAAAATTTTATTCCAAAAAGTAAACAAAAGTTAATGCGGGTCCGCCCCTCGGAACCCGACATAATTTTCATGAAATCCGAACACCCATTCTGATATGAGTTCAACCATACCAATATTATCGAATTCCAACAACAACTCGACCTCCAAATCTTAAATTTTTATTTTTGGAAGATTTTGTAAAAATCTTGATTTCTTCTATTTGAATCTGGATTAAATGATGAATATAATTATAGATTCATGAAATATAATCACTTTAGGATATAGAACACTTACCCCAACCAAGCTTGTGAAGAATCTCTCCAGAATCGCCCCAATCCGAGCTCCAAAAATCCCAAAACGAAAATGACAAAATGACCATTTTTGGTCCTTAACATTCTGCCCAGTTTCGCACCTGCGGACCATTTTATCGCACCTGCGAGCTTGCTTTTGCGAGCCAATTCTCGCTTCTGCGACGTCCACTGGCGCTGCCCTCACACCTGCGGAAGAGCTTCCGCTTTTGCGCTCACGCAGGTGCGAGAAATGCTTCGCACCTGTGGCCTCAGTCTAGCCCAATCAATTTCGCTTCTGCGAGCTTTATCTCGCTTCTGTGATGGTTGCACCTGCGCCTATAATTCCGCAGGTGTGATTTCAATAGTTGCTTCCATTTTCCAGCAGCTTCCTTCAAGTCCAAAATGCTCCGTTAACCTTCCAAAATTCACCCGAGGCCTCTGTGACCTCAACCAAATACACCAACATGTCCAAACATAAAATACGAACTTAGTCGAGGCTTCAAACCACGTCAAACAACGCCGAAATTACGAATCGCGCATCGAATTGAATTATAAGTTTTCAAATCTTCCAACTTCTATATTTTGCGTCGAAACATATCAAATCAATCCGGAATGACTTCAAATTTTTCACATAAGTCATAATTGTCTTAATGGAGCTATTCCTATTTTCGGAATCAAAATCCGACCTCGTTATCAAAATTTCACCCTTCGGTCGGACTTTCCAAAATCTTCTATTTTCCAACTTTCGCCAAAATACGTTGAATTGTCCTACAGACTTCCAAATAATTTTCCAGACACGCTCCTAAATCCAAAATCACCATACGGAGCTATTGACATTATCAAAATTCCATTCCGGAGTCGTTTGCTTAAAAGTCAACTCTCCGGTCAACTCGTTCCATTTAAGCTTCAAATTAAGGATTGTTCTTTTAATTTAATTCTGAATCTTTAGTAAATCAAACTCGATCACACCCGCGGGTCATAATACATATTGCAAAGCTTCTCGAGACCTTATGTCAGTGAACGGAGCATAAATTCTTAAAATGACAAGTCGGGTCGTTACAAAACCAGTAGCTTATCTTATGCTTTGATATAAGTGCAAAGTTATTGTCTTCACCCAAATGATTTCTAAAAATAAATTCAATTCTTTGTTGATTTCTTACTTGATTAAAAAACAATTTAAACTCACTTTAGTGGAAATAAATTGATCATGTGGATCTTATATACATTGAGGATATTGACATGTGAATTGTTTGTGTGGTTGTGATATGAAATGTGGGTACGAGGTGATGTGATTACATGATAATGATATTTGGCACGTGAGTTGTCCGTACAGTTGAGATATGAAATTATGGCACGATGTGCCGGAGAAATATGATGATTTAGTTATGGGCATGAAGTGTCGCGGAGATATGAAAAATGGGTTGAGACCCGTGTTTATGAAAAATATGAAAATGGGCTGAGACCCGTATTTTTATAATTATGAAATAATGTGTCGCATGGTGACTTTTTAATTGAAGAATTATATTCAAAATTGTTATTTGGAAAGATTTTCATTATGAAAGAATTATATTTGAAACATATTTATTTGAGGAAAATTATATTTGAAAGAGAGTATTTGGTAGAATTATATGCGAAGGACATTTATTTGAAGAATTTGATTTAATTGGGCGTACTTGTATTATTATTATTATTATTATTATTATTATTATTATTATTATTATTATTATTATTTGTTGAGCGATATTAAATGGTGTTGTGTTGTCTTGCTGTGCATATCACTGGTTGTTTTATGATATCCTTATTGTTATTTGTTTCCTACTATCTTGTACATTATACTGCACAGGTTATTAGACTAGTGAGTGTCTTGACTGTACCTCGTCTCTACTCCATTAAAGTTTGTCTTGATACTTACTAGGTACTGACCGTGGTGTACTCATACTACACTTCTGCACATTTTTGTGTAGAGCCAGGTATTGGAGATATCATACTTGAGCAGAGTTAAAGCGGGACCGTAAGGATTCAAGGTAGAGTTGCTTGGTCATCGAAGTCCCTTGGAGTCTTTTCATTTCATTTTACTGTTAATTTGTAATCAAATAGTATTGTATATTCGGTCCTCGTGATCATTCTATGTATTCAGTTAGAGTTCGTGACTCAGTACTACCAGTCTTGGGAGATTGTATATTGTAATTATTTCCGTTGTTAGTTTCAAAAAACAAAAATGGCTTCAAAAGGTCACTAAAATCGGCTTACCTAGCCTTAGAGACTACGTGCTATCACGACGCCTGTGGTGGGATTTTGGGTCTTGACATGGAATTAATTCTATAAGAAAATACTACATTTTTAATAAAAATTCCGAAATTAATTAAAAATTTGTCAGTGGGCCCCACATCTCGGAATCTGGTGAAAGTTATGAAATATGAACTCTCACTCAACCACGAGTCTACCCATACCAAAATCACTAAATTCTGATAATAATTTGGCCCTCAAATCCTCAAATCTATCCAAGAGGGTTTTCAAGCTTTTCCAACTCAATTCACCAATTAAATGATAAAGATAGTGATGGATTCGGGTAATTTAACCAATATTGAGTTAAGAACACTTACCCCATTGTTTTCTCTGAAAATCTCCCAAACATCGCCTACATCCGAGCTCCAAATCGTTACAAATGGAAAATGGGACGAAATCCCATTTTCAAAACTTAAACTCTCTGCCTAGTGATTTTTTCTACGCGATCGCGAACTTCCTCACGTGATCGCGTAGCACAAATTTTTCTGCCCAAACATTAATCCTACACGATCGCATCAAGTTCCACGTGATCGCGATGCACCGGGTTCCGACTCTACGCGATCGCATCCCTCTTCACGCGATCGCGTAGCACAAATTTTTCTGCCCAAACATTAATCCTACACGATCGCATCAAGTTCCACGTGATCGCGATGCACCGGGTTCCGACTCTACGCGATCGCATCCCTCTTCACGCGATCGCGTAGCACAAATTTTTCTGCCCAAACATTAATCCTACACGATCGCATCAAGTTCCACGTGATCGCGATGCACCGGGTTCCGACTCTACGCGATCGCATCCCTCTTCACGCGATCGCGTAGCACAAATTTTTCTGCCCAAACATTAATCCTACACGATCGCATCAAGTTCCACGTGATCGCGATGCACCGGGTTCCGACTCTACGCGATCGCATCCCTCTTCACGCGATCGCGTAGCACAAATTTTTCTGCCCAAACATTAATCCTACACGATCGCATCAAGTTCCACGTGATCGCGATGCACCGGGTTCCGACTCTACGCGATCGCATCCCTCTTCACGCGATCGCGTAGCACAAATTTTTCTGCCCAAACATTAATCCTACACGATCGCATCAAGTTCCACGTGATCGCGATGCACCGGGTTCCGACTCTACGCGATCGCATCCCTCTTCACGCGATCGCGTAGCACAAATTTTTCTGCCCAAACATTAATCCTACACGATCGCATCAAGTTCCACGTGATCGCGATGCACCGGGTTCCGACTCTACGCGATCGCATCCCTCTTCACGCGATCGCGTAGCACAAATTTTTCTGCCCAAACATTAATCCTACACGATCGCATCAAGTTCCACGTGATCGCGATGCACCGGGTTCCGACTCTACGCGATCGCATCCCTCTTCACGCGATCGCGTAGCACAACGCGTGGCCCAACTTCCTCTCATATTTCCCCTACCTGATCGCAAACAATGACACGCGATCGCGATACACAAACTGGCCAATCCTACGCGATCGCGGACGTGTCCACGCGATCGCAGTGAACAAATTCCCAGCTGCCCAAATTAACCTTACACGATCGCAGCCTCAGTCACGCGATCGCGTAGAACAAATCCACCTCTGCCTAAATTACCCTACACGATCGCAGACCAACTTATGCGATCGCGTATAAGGAAATTAGAAGAAAATACCAACAGTTATCAGCAGTGTTCCAAAGGCCAAACGTGATCCGTTAACCATCCGAAACTGACACGAGGCCCTCGGGACCTCAATCCAATACACCAACAAGTGTTAAAACATCATACGAACTTATTTGAAACCTCAAATCAAGTCAAACAATGCTAAAATCACAAATCACACCCCAATTCAAGCTTAATGAAACTCAAGAATTTCCAACTTCTACATTCGATGTTGAAACCTATCAAATCAATTCCGATTGACCTCAATATTTGCACACAAGTCATAAATGTCACGACCGAAATTAACCCTCCTTAAGGTGTCATGATGGCATCTAGTCTTTACGACTAGGTAAGCCTAATATTGCGGAAAATATAAAGAAAACACAATATTTTAAAGATAAACAGCATATTGTTAAATAGCCAAGAGTAGTACCACTCGGCATATACAAAATAATTTTTCAAGACCCGAAATATCACTAAGTCACAAGCTGCTATAATCTATGTAGCTTTATAAAAAACTCTGAAGATAATAAAGAAAGTCTCTAGGCGAGGGAGTAGAAGGGGACTCCGAAGATCTGCGGACGCAAGCAGAAGTACCTTGAAGTCTCCTAGAATCAGCAGTACACACTAACCCCATGGCTGATTGCTCGTACCTGAATCTGCACACGAAAATATGTGCAGGAAAGGGTATGAGTATACCACAATGGTACCCAGTAAGTGCCAAACCTAACCTCGGTCGAGTAGTGACGAGGTCAAGTCAAGGCCCTACCGGAGTAAATATAATAAATTAAACAGTAAAATATATAAGTAAACTTTACGGTAACAAACTTAAAGAAATTCTCAAACATTTAACAGTTAAGGGAGCCCTCAGCTCAGAAGAAGGTAAACACAGTGGGGAATCTCTCGGGATACCGTCCCGTAGTTTCAAATGAATATGCAGAATAGGGGGGGATCTCCCGGAATACTTCCGTAGTCCCAAAGTAAATATGCAGTGCTGGGGGATCTCCCGGAATATGTCCGTAGTCCCAAAGTAAATATGCAGTACAGGGGGATCTCCCGTAATACGTCTGTAGTCCCAAAGTAAATATGCAGTACAGGGGGATCTCCCGGAATACGTCCATAGTCCCAATTTAAAAATGCAACGCAAGATGAAATGGCAAGTATGGCATCGAGTTATACAGTTTATACTGGACACAGATAAGGCAAATAAGGACTTAACTAAACATGACGCACAGAATGTCAATTAGGCAGTTAAAACACGTAAGCATGCTTCTCTAGTCTAAGTTTCACCATTAAATGTATTAGTGCAATTTAATAAGGAAAAACAATTTATGATTTAGAAAGGAAAAACGGGATTTTTGCAATAATAGCCCGTGTACGTACTCGTCACCTCACGTACGCGGCGCCCACACACCAAATAATATCAAGATATCCTAAGGGGGAAGTCCCCAACACAGGGTTAGGCAAGCCACTTACCTCGAACCGCTCAAATCAACTCGATATCATGTTCTTGCCACGAGTATCCGACTCCAAATGGCCCGAATCTATTCAAAACAGTACAATACCATCAATACGCGCTAATGGAACGAATCCCACAAGCAAAACTACAAAAGTTAGGCCAAAACCCGAAATTACCTCAAACCCGGCCCCCGAGCCCACGTCTCGAAACCCGACAAAATTCACGAAACTAGAAAGCTCATTCACTCACGAGTCTAACCATATCAAATTTGCTAAAATTCTGACACCTAATGGTCCTCCAATCCACAATTCAAACTTCCAAATCCCTAGCCTCCAACTTCCAATTTCCCACCTTAAATACACATTAACTAGGTGGGAAAATACATGGCAAGGCAAGATTATTGACCAAAAATAAGCACAAGGAACTTACCTCAAGAAATTCCTCGAAAATGCTCTACACAATCGCCTTAACCCGAGTTTGCAAAGCCACAAATGAACGTACCTGCGGAACCTGGGCTTGCACCTGCGGGTGCGCTTGTGCAGAAAACGTGCGCATCTACGCAACTCACTTGCTCCCTCTGCCTTCGTACCTGCGACTAAAGGGCCGCACCTGCGCACTCGCACCTGTGAACATCCCTTCTGCTTCTGCGTATCTTGCACATTTGCGAAGAGCCTTGCACATTTGCGGGCATCGCAGATGCGGAACTTCCTCGCACCTACGACCCCAGGCCAACTCTCGACTTCTCGTATCTGCACTTCTATCTCTGCATGTGTGACTCGCGCACCTGCGGTCTCTTTTCCGCAGGTGCGAAACACCAGAACCAGCAAAGGCACCAGATTTCTCCTAAGTCCAAGTTTCTTCCCGTTAACCATCCGAAACTCACCCAAGGCCCCTGGGACCTCAACCAAACATACCAACAAGTACTAAAACACCATACAAACTTAGTCGAGCTCTCAAATCACATCAAAAAATGCTAAAATCACGAATCACCTTCCAATACAAACGTAAAAGACTTGAAATTGCAACATTCTACAACCGATGCCGAAACCTATCAAACCACGTCTGATTGACCCCAAATTTTGCACGCAAGTCATATTCAATATTACAGACCTATTCCAACTTCTGGAATCGGATTCCGACCTCGATATCAAAAATTCCACTACCGGCCCAAAACTCCAAAAATTTGACTTTCGCCATTTCAAGCCTAAATGAGCTACGGACCTCCAAAACACAATCCGGACACGCCTCTAAACCCAAAATCACCTAAAGAAGCTAACAGAACCGACAAAATTCCATTCTGGAGTCGTCTTCACACAGTTCCAACTACCGTCCAAATCTTAAGGCTTAAGCTCTCATTTAGGGACTAAGTGTCTCAAAACACTCCGAAACCCGAAACCAATCACCCCGGCAAGTCACAATAGTAGAAATAGATATGGGGAAAGCAGTTAATAGGGGATCGGGGATATTACTCTCAAAAAGATCGGCCGGGTCGTTACATCCTCCCCATCTTAAAACAATCGTTCGTCCTCGAACGAGTATAAAGACATACCTGAAATTGTGAAAAGATAAGGGTACTGGCTGTGCATATCCTGCTCAGTCTCCCAAGTCGCCTCCTCGACCGGCTGGCCTCTCCACTGGACCTTTACTGAAGCAATATTCTTTGACCTGAGCTTTTTGACCTGCCTGTCCAAAATGACTACTGGCTCCTCAACATAAGATAGATCCTTGTCCAACTAGACTGAGCTGAAATCTAATACATGAGTCGGAACATGGTGATACTTCCGGAGCATAGACACGTGGAATACTGGGTGAATGCCCGCTAGGATGGGAGGCAAGGGAAGCTCAAAAGCCACCTCCCCAAATCGCCGCAATACCTCAAAAGGACCAATGAACCTCGGGCTCAGCTTGCCCTTCTTCCTGAACCTCATGACGCCCTTCATAGACGATACCCGAAGCAAGACCCGCTCACCAACCATAAATGCCAAATCACGAACCTTACGGTCCGCATAACGCTTCTACCTGGATTGGGCTGTGCAAAGTCTCTCTTGAATCACCTTCACCTTATCCAGGGCATCCTGAACCAAATCTGTACCCAACTATCGGGCCTCGCCAGGCTCAAACCATCCCACTAGGGACCGGCACCTCCTACCATACAAAGCCTCATACGGTGCCATCTGAATGTTGGACTGGTAACTATTGTTGTAGGCAAACTCTGCAAGTGGCAAGTATTGGCCCCAAGACCCTACGAATTCCATCACACAGGCACGGAGCATATCCTCAAGAATCAGAATCGTGCACTCGGACTGTCTGTCCGTCTGAGGGTGAAAGGATGTTCTCAACTCCACCCTAGTACCCAACTCCTGCTGTACGGCTCTCCAAAACCGTGATGTAAACTGTGTACCTTTGTCTGAAATGATGGATACTGGAATACCATGAAGGCGGACAATCTCTCTAATATAAATCTCAGCCAACCTCTCAGAAGAATAAGTGGTCAACACTGGAATAAAATGAGCTGATTTGGTCAGTTGATCCACGATCACCTAAATAGCATCGAACCTTCTCAAAGTCCGTGGAAGTCCAACTACAAAGTCCATGGTGATCCGCTCCCACTTCCACTCTGGGATCTCTAACCTCTGAAGTAATCCACCCGGCCTCTGATGCTCATATTTAACTTGCGGATAGATGAGACACCTGGCTACAAACCCAACTATATCCTTTTTCATTCTTCTCTAGCAATAGTGTTGTCTCAAATCTTGGTACATCTTCATGACACTGGGATGAATAGAGTACCGCGAGCTGTGGGCCTCCTTGAGAATCAACTCCCGAAGCCCATCTACATTGGGCACATAGATCTGGCCCTGCATCCTCATAACACCATCATTACCAATAGTCATATCTCTGGCATCACCTCGCCGAACCGTGTCCTGAAGAACTAGAAGATGAGGATCATAATAATGGCGCTCCCTGATACGGTCATAAAGTGAAGACCGAGCAACCACACAAGCTAATACCCGGCTAGGCTCTGAAATATCCAATCTCACGAACTGACTGGCTAAAGCCTGAACATCCAAGGCTAAGGGCCTCTCAGCTGCCGGAAGATATGCCAAACTCCCCAAACTCTCTGCCTGACGACTCAAGGCATCGACCACTACATTGGCCTTCCCCGGGTGGTATAATATAGTGATACCATAGTCTTTAAGTATCTCCAACCACCTCCGCTGATGCAAATTAAGATCCTTCTGCCTGAACAAGTGCTTCTAACTCCGGTGATCAGTGTAAATCTCAAAGGGAACACCGTACAAATAATGATGCCAGATCTTCAGGGCGTGAACAATAGCTGCTAATTCGAGATCATGGACTAGATAATTCTTCTCATGCACCTTCAATTGTCTAGACGCGTAGGCAATCACCCTACCGTCCTGCATCAATACTACTCCAAGGCCAATCCTCGAGGCATCACAATAGACAGTGTAGGACCCCAAACCTGTAGGCAACACTAACATTAGGGTTGTAGTCAAAGCTGTCTTGAGCTTCTGAAAGCCCTGATCACAATCCTTAGTCCACCTGAATGGAGCACCCTTCTGGGTCAATCTGGTCATAGGTGCCGCAATAGATGAAAATCCCTCTACAAAGCGACAGTAATACCCCGCCAAACCAAGAAAACTCCGGATCTCTGTAGCTGAGGACGGCCTGGGCCAACTTTGCACTGCTTCAATCTTCTTCGGATCCACCTAGATCCCCTCACTCGATACTATATGGCCCAAGAATGCCACTGAGTCTAACCAAAATTCACACTTTGAAAATTTTGCATATAACTTCTTTTCTCTCAAGGTCTGAAGTGCCGTTCTCAGGTGTTGCTCATGATCTTCCCGAGAAATATACCAGGATGTCGTCAATAAACATAATGATGAAGGAATCCAGATAAGACCGGAATAAACTGTGCATCAAATGCATAAAGTTTATTGGGGCATTGGTCAGCCCAAATGACATGACAAGAAACTCATAGTGACCATATCTTGTCCAGAAAGCAGTCTTAGGGATGTCCGACTCCCGAATCTTCAACTGATGATAGCTAGAACGCAAGTCAATCTTGAAAAACACTCTGGCACCCTGTAACGAATCAAATTATACATTAATACAAGGCAATGGATAACTGTTCTTTACTGTAACCTTGTTCAACTGCTGATAATCAATAAACATACGCATAGAACCATCATTCTTCTTCACAAATAAGACCAGAGCACCCCAAGGTGATACATTGGGCCTGATGAAACCCTTATCAAGCAACTTCTGCAACTGCTCCTTTAACTCCTTCAACTCAGGAGGAGCCATACGGTAGGGAGGAACAGAAATGGGCTGAGTGCCCGGCTACAAATCAATGCCAAAATCAATATCTCTGTCGGGCGGCATGCTCGGAAGATCAGCTGGAAATACATCTGGAAAGTCCCTCACTACTGGAACTGACTCGACTGTAGAGGTATCAATATTGACATCTCTCACATAGGCAAAATATGCATCACACCCCTTCTCAACCATTCGCTGAGCCTTAAGAAATGAAATGACCCTGCGGGGAATATACTCTAAGGTACCACTCCACTCTAATATCGGCAAGTCTGGCATAGCCAATGTCACGGTCTTAGCGTGACAATCAAGAATAGCATAATGAGGTGAAAACCAGTCCATGCCCAAGATAACATCAAAATCTACCATACTGAGTAATAACAAATCATCTCTGGTCTCAAAACCACAAAGAGCAATCAAACACGACCGATATACGCGGTCCACAATGAGAGAATCTCCCACGGGAGTAGATACATAAACAGGGGAACTCAAAGAATCCCGAGATATCCCTAGATGTGGAGCAACATAAGAAGACACATATGAATACGTAGAGCCTGGGTCAAATAATACGGATGCATCCCTATGACAGACAAGGACGATTCCTACGATGATTGAATCTGAAGCAACGACCTCTGAATGGGCTGGAAAGGCATAGTACCTGGCATGTCCTCCCCCTCTAGGGCGACCTTGACCTCCCCGACCTCCACCTCGAGCTGGCTGAGGAGATGGGGTGGCAGCTGGTGCTGGAAAATGGCCGAAGGAACCGGTGGAGCACGTGGAGGCGGATAATTCTGTGGAGGTGCACCCCTCCTGGCTCTGGGGAAATCTCTAACCAGGTGAGGAGTGTCACCACACTCAAAACAACCTCTTGGAAGACGCGGTGGCTAAGACTGATTCGGGCCTGGCTAGTAATAGCACCTCGAGTAGGAGGCATACTGGATACTAGCGGTGCATAATAGGGCTCTTGCGGTCTAGGAGGAGTTGTAACACCGTTGGTTGCTGGAAGAGCAGAATGAACAGGGCGACTCACAAAGCTCCTACAATAGCGTGCTGCTGGCGCACGAGCTCCTGAATAATGATCAGTCTCTCGACACCTCTTAGCCTCTTTCTCCTCTTTGTCCCGGGCAAGCATGCCCTTCACTCTCCTGGCAATGCTCACTGTCTGCTGATAAGTGATGTCCATCTCCAACTCTCTGGCCATACTGGTCCGAATACGGGGGAAAAGTCCCTCAATGAAGTGACGAACCCTCTCTCTGACTGTAGCAACCAGAGCCGGTGCATGGCGAGCTAACTCACTGAAACGGACTGCATACTCCGACACAGTCATAGCACCCTAACGTAGTTGCTCAAACTCTGAGCGCCAAGCATCCCTGAGGCTATGGGTAACATACTCACGCAAGAACATCTCTGAAAACTGAGTCCAGGTAAGTGAGGCTGCCATGTCAGGACTACTCAGCTCATAGGCACACCACCACTGATATGCCGCTCCCCTCAGCTGGAAAGCGGTGAAAGAAACCCCACTCGTCTCCATGATACCCATAGTGCGGATAATACGATGACACTCCTCAAGAAAACCCAGAGCATCATCTGAAGCTAGTCCGTTGAAAGTAGGTGGGTGGTACTTCTTGTACCTCTCAAGCCTGAGCTGCTCTGCTTCAAAAGCTGCTGCCCTAACCTCGGGCTGAGCTGGAGCTACCGGCTGCATTGGTATAACCTCCGGAACCTGGTCGACCTGAACCCACTGCTCTGGAATACCAGAGACGAGAGTCTGTGCTCCTCCCCTGGCCTGAGATGTGGCAAGAGCAAGTGGAATCAATCCAGCCTGAGCTAAGGTGCTGAACATGCTCAGAAGCTGGGCTAGAGTCTCCTGGAGGGCTGGTGCAGCAACAGGTATCTCAAGTGTTTGTCCTCCAGCTTGAGCTACTGGGGGCTCTTCTTTAGCAGCTCGTGCGGGTGCTCTGGCTGCACCACATGGACGTCCTCAGCCTCTACCCTGGCCTCGGCCTCTTGCGGCTCTAGCAGGGGGTGCGGGTGCCTGGTCATCATATCCGCTTGTACGTGTCCTTACCATCTGTGTGAGAATAGAATACAAAAGTTCATAATCTTTGAAGTTAACAATCTTAGCACGTCAAGGAATCAAAATAGTGAAATTTTCCTAACAGTTACATAGCCTCCTGAAGATAAGTACAGACGTCTCCGTACCGATCCGTGAGACTCTAATAAACCGGTTTGTGACTCACGACACCTACGAACCTAGAGCTCTGATGCCAACTCGTCACGACCCAATTCCCCCTCTGTGTGATGTCGTGACGGCACCTAGTCTCTACAACTAGGTAAGCCTAACACTTTGCAGAATAATGAAATAAAAATATAAATTTAACCAACTATTCAAAAATACACAACAATCCCCAAAAACCATAACATCGTGAATCACAAACTACAGAAGGAAAAGTCTATTGTCTCTATACATCAGAATCTATCAAGGAAGATACATAAAATAATGGACATGAGAAAGAGTATAAGGGGACTCCGAGGTCTGCGGATGCGGCAGATATACCTTGAAATCTCTAAAGTTGTCCCAGCTCACTGATAGTGCGGCTAATAAGGTGCACCTAGATCTGCACACGAACAATATGTGCAGAGAGTAGCATGAGTACACCATAATGGTACCCAGTAAGTGCCAAGCCTAACCTCAGTCGAGTAGTGACGAGTTCAGGTCAAGGCCCTACCGGAGTAAATATAATAAATTAAACAGTAAAAGATATAAGTAAAATTTGCGGTAATACAATTAAAGAAATTCTCAAAAATTTAACAGTTAAAGGAGCTCTCGACTCAGAATAAAGTAAACACAATGGGGAATCTCCCGGGATGTCATCCCGTAGTTCCAAATGAATATGCAGTACATGGGGATCTCCCGGAATACGTCCGTAATCCCAAAGTAAATATGTAGTGCTGGGGGATCTCCCGTAATACGTCCGTAGTCCCAATTAAAATATGCAATGCTGGGGGATCTCCCGGAATATGTCTGTAGTCCCAAAGTAAATAGGCAGTGCTGGGGAATCTCCCGGAATACGTCCGTAGTCCCAATTTAAATATGCAATGCAAAATACAATGACAGGTATGACCTCGAATTATATAGTTTACACTAATCACAGATAAGCATGGCGCACAAAATGTCAATTAGGCAGTTAAAACACGTAAACATGCTTTTCTAGTCTAAACTAAATAATTAAACATTATTAGTGCAATTCAATAAGAGAAATCATTTATGATTTAAAAGGGATAAAAGGGATTTTTGTAATAATAGCCTGTGTACGTACTCGTCACCTCACGTACACGATTCCCACACACCAAATAATATCGAAATGTCCTAAGGGAAAAGTCCCCAACACAAGGTTAGGCAAGCCANCCACACACCAAATAATATCGAAATATCATAAGGGGAAAGTCCCCAACACAAGGTTAGGCAAGCCACTTACCTCGAACCAAGCTCAATCAATCGGTCACAATGCTTTTCCCACGAATATTCGGCTCTGAGTGGCCCAAATCTAGACAAAAGCAATTACATATCATAAATACAACCATTATAGACTCATCTAATTAATGAAATCAACATTTAACAAAAATTCCGAAATTAACTCAAACATCGCCCGTGGGGCCCACGTTTCAGAATCGGGTAAAAGTCGTAAAATACGAACACCCATTCACTCACGAGTTTACTCGTACCAAAATTGCTTAAATCCGATAACAAAATCTCGATAATTCGGCCTAAGAACGTTTCTCAATTTTTAACCCCAAATCCAAATTAAGAATCGTTACCCAATCGATATCTCTGAAAATCCCTTAATCCCTCGTCCAAAATCCGAGCTCCCAACATACGATTTTGATAAAAATGGCATAACCTCCATTTTTGGAACTTTAATACTGCCGAGATGCATCCTTCTTCGCGAATGCGGCCATACCCTCGCGTTCGCGAAGTACAATTTACTTCGCCCCAAAAATCCTCCATCGCGAATGCGATGCACATGTCGCGAACGTGAAGACCACTCAGCTTGACCCTTAGCGAATGCGAGATCTCCATCGCGAACGCGAAGAACGAAATCTCGCCTGCCACCAGTTCTTCTTCGCGAACACGAGGGCCATGTCGCGAACGCATTGCTTCGAGGTTCCACACCTTCGCGAATGCGAGAGCGACATCGCGGACGCGAAGAGTAATTAATATGCCCTTCCCAGATACCTTATGCGAACGCGAGGAATCCCTTACGAAAGCGATGAAGAAAATGCCTGCAACAGAACACGAGAAATCTACTATCTTCCAAAGTCCAAAAGTGATCCGTTAAGCATCTGAAACTCACCCGAGGCCCCGGGACCTCAACCAAACATTCCAACAAGTCCTAAAACACCATACGAATTTAATCAAGCTCTCAAATCACATTAAAAATGCTAAAATCGCGAATCACCTTCCAATTCAAACTTAAAGAACATGAAATTTCAAAATTCTACAACCTATGCCGAAACCTATCAAACCACATCCGATTGAACTCAAATTTTGCATGCAAGTCATATTCGATATTACAGACATATTCCAACTTCTGGAATCGGATTCCGACCCTGATATAAAAAATTCCACTACCGGCCCAAAACTCCAAAAATTTAACTTTCGCCATTTCAAGCCTAAATGAGCTACGGACCTCCAAAACACAATCCGGACACGCCCCTAAACCCAAAATCACCTAACAGAGCTAACGGAACCGACATAATTCCATTCTGAAGTCGTCTTCACACAGTTCCGACTACGGTCCAAATCCTAAGGCTTAAGCTCTCAATTAGGGACTAAGTAAGCTCTCAATTAGGGACTAAGTGTCCCAAAACACTCCAAAACGCGAAACCAATCATACCGGCAAGTCACAAAAATAGAAATAGATATAGGAAAAGCAGTTAATAGGGGATCGGGGCTATTACTCTCAGAACGACCGGCCGGGTCGTTACAAATATGTACCTGGATCTGCACAAAAAGATGTGCAAAAGTGTAGTATGAGTACACCACAACGGTACCTAGTAAGTGTCAAGCCTAACCTCGGTAGACTAGTAACGAGGTCAGTTTAGGACCTACTGGAGAATAAATAATGGCATGGTAAAATGTTTAAACAATATTATAAGATAAAATGACAATGGGAATGAATCAAGTAGTATGTCACATTTAATTACACCAAATAATGGAAAATAAATGCCTCGTGGAAACAAAACAGAATTCCTTTCAACTTTGAGAAAATCACAATAATAATCAAAGGCAACTGTGGCCATAAATCAATATCAACAAGGGCACTCACGAGGTACCGCCTCGTAGTCCCAAATCATAAATAAATTCACAATATCTCATTTCTTTATCTCACCGCGAGAGCCTTCACAATTTATTTTAAAGAAAATAATTTTTTCCCGAAATAGCATCCCGCGTTTTAGCCATCCTTATCATACCGCATGACTTCTAGTAGTTCCTGCTACTAGTCATGCGTATCAAGACACCCTTATCTCACCGCATGCATTTCAATAGCCAGACCTTATACCATCGCATGCATATCAATATCATAATATATCACAATTTGAACCTCAAGTGCCCAAATATTTTAATTTGCCAAAATAAATCAACAACGATATTGTTTCCACAATAAAGAGCTCACGGCTCATGCCAACATAAATTATCAAAAATATATTTCCACAATAAAGAGCTCACGGCTCATGCCAACATAAATTATCAAAAATATATTTCCACAATAAAGAGCTCACGGCTCATGCCAACATAAATTATCAAAAATATATTTCCACAATAAAGAGCTCACGGCTCATGCCAACATAAATTATCAAAAATATATTTCCACAATAAAGAGCTCACGGCTCATGCCAACATAAATTATCAAAAATATATTTCCACAATAAAGAGCTCACGGCTCATGCCAACATAAATTATCAAAAATATATTTCCACAATAAAGAGCTCACGGCTCATGCCAACATAAATTATCAAAAATATATTTCCACAATAAAGAGCTCACGGCTCATGCCAACATAAATTATCAAAAATATATTTCCACAATAAAGAGCTCACGGCTCATGCCAACATAAATTATCAAAAATATATTTCCACAATAAAGAGCTCACGGCTCATGCCAACATAAATTATCAAAAATATATTTCCACAATAAAGAGCTCACGGCTCATGCCAACATAAATTATCAAAAATATATTTCCACAATAAAGAGCTCACGGCTCATGCCAACATAAACCATCAATAATATTCTTCACAGTAAAGAGCTCACGGCTCCATCACAATAATTACAACAACTTACAAAAGTATTCAAAAATAAATAATTTAGCAAAATAATATTTTAAAATCATTAATACGTTGCTTCAATACCAAATTTAAAAATGTCAAATACTTCATATTAATAATATTTAATTTAAAAAAAATCAATTTCAAATAATGCACCGAATAAAAGAACCCAAGTTTCAACTAAACAGGTAAAGCAATTAGCAGCAAGGGTCAAGCAAATTTAAAGTATACAAATCGAATCAATGATGGAGAATATAACAAGATTTAATAATTTTATTAATATGCAACAAAGATCTTCATAATATAAAAACATAATCCTTCACATTTAGTCTGTGTACACATTGGTCACCTCGTATACACAACTTTTATCACATTACAATTAATACCAATCCTAGGGGAAATTTCCCTCACACAAGGTTAGGCAAGTCACTTACCTCGACTTGCGCCAATTTAACTAAGTATTATGCTTTTTCCTCAATTTTCTGACTACGATCGACTCGTATCTAGTCATAATTAATTCGATACAGTCAACAAAAATTATAGAAATTAATTTCAAAAGCAAATACTACATTTTTCAATAAAATCTGAAATTTGCTCAAAAATCGCCTATGGGTTTCACGTCTCGGAATATGGCGAAACTCACAAAATTCAACAACTCATTCAATTACGAGTCCAACCATACCAGTTTCACTCAAATCCGACTCCGGATAGAGACTAAAATCCCAAAAAATTCGTTTCTATGAGATTTCTAACTTTTCCCAAATTTCTATCTCAAAACACTAATTATATGGTGAATATAATGATATATTCGTGTATATTGACCAAATCCGAGTTAGAATCACTTACCCTAATATTTTTCCTTGAAAATATATCAAAATCGCCTCTTCGCACGCTTTAATTCGTCAAAAATGACAAATGGGACGAAGTCCCCTGTTTTAATAACTTACAGATCTGTCAGGGAGCCCGATTTGCCAGGGAGCCCGATTTGTAAGGGAGCTCGATTTGTCAGGGAGCTCGATTTCCCAGGGAACTCGATTTAACAGGGAGCCCAATTTGTCAGGGAGCTCGATTTGTTAGGGAGCCCGATTTGTCAGGGAGCTCAATATTTGACAGGCACTCCGATTTTGAAAGGCAGCCCAATTTTGACAGGCAGCCCAATTTTGAAAGCATTTCTAGCAGAAAAATTACAGCAGCTAAGTCCCACTTTTGATCCGTTAACCATACGAAACTCACCCGAGGCCTTCAGGACCTCAACCCAATATGCCAACAACTCCTAAAATATCATACGAACTTATTTGAAACCTCAAATCAAGTCAAACAATGCTAAAATCACAAATCACATCCCAATTCAAGCTTAATGAAACTCAGGAATTTCCAACTTCTACATTCGATGTCGAAACCTATCAAATCAATTCCGATTGACCTCAATTTTCACACACAAGTCATAAATGACATAATAGAGTTGTGAAAATTTTCAGAACTGGATTCCGACCCCGATATCAAAAAGTCAACTCCCCGATCAAACTTCCAAACTTAAATTCGTATTTTAGTCATTTCAAGTCTAATTTCACTATGGACTTCCAAATAAAATTCCAATCACGCTCCTAAGTCGAATATTATTATACGGAGCTGTTGGAATCATTAAAATTCTATTCCGGGGTCGTTTTCACATAATTCGACATCCGGTCACTATTTGAACATAAACTTTTAAATTTTCATCAAAATTTCATATCGCAGGCTAGGGACCTCGGAATTAAATTCTGGGAATATGTCCAAGTCCCAAATAAATATACTGACCTACCGCAACTGTCAAAACAACCCGAGTCCATTTGCTCAAAATGTTGACCAAAGTCAACTTAGTTGAGTTTTAAAACTTTAATTCACATTTTAATCCATTTTTCACATAAAAACTTTCCGAAAAATTTTACGGACTGCGCATGCAAGTCGAGGAATGATAAATATTATTTTTCAAGGTCTTACAACACATAATTAATTATTAAATTTAAAGATGACATTTTGGGTCATCACATTCTCCACCTCTAAAACAAACGTTCGTCCTCGAACGGAGTTAGAAAGCGTACCTGAGCTAGTGAATAAATGTGGATAATAGCTGCACATATCATGCTCGGTCTCCCAAGTCACCTCCTCGACCTGATGACCCCTCCACTGAACCTTCACTGAAGCAAAGTTTTTTGAACCTCAGCTTTCGAACCTGCCTATCTAAAATAGCCACTGGTTCCTCAACATAAAATAGATCCTTATCCAACTGAACCGAACTGAAGTGTAACACATGAGACGGATCGCCATGATATTTCTGAAGCATGGAAACTTGGAATACCAGATGAACTGCAGAGAGACTAGGTGGTAGTGGAAGTTTGTAAGCCACATCTCCAACACTTTCAAGAATTTCAAAAGTCCCAATATACCTAGAGCTCAACTTGCCCTTCTTCCCGAACCTCATCACACCCTTCATAGGCGAAACTCGGAGCAATACCCGCTCACCAACCATGAATACAACATCACGAACCTTTCGATCCACATAACTCTTCTGTCTAGATTGGGCTGTACGAAGTCGATCCAGAATCAACTTAACCTTTTCCAAGGCATCCTGAACCAAGTCTGTACCCAATAGTCTAACCTCGCCCGGTTAGAACCAACCCACTAGCGACCGACACCGCCTACCATACAAGGACTCATACGGGGCCATCTGAATGCTCGATTGATAACTGTTGTTATAAGCAAACTCCACAAGTGGTAATAACTGATCCCAAGCACCCCCAAAATCTATCACACACGCATGAAGCATATCCTCCAATATCTTAATAGTGCACTCGGATTGCCCGTCTATATGAGGGTGAAATATTGCACTGAACTCTACCCGAGTACCCAACTCACATTGTACTTCCCTGCAGAATCGTGATGTAAACTGTGTACCCCAATCAGAGATGATAGAATACCGGTACGCCGTGAAGTCTGACACTCTCGCGATTATATACCTGAGCCAGTTGCTCTGAAGAGTAAGTAGTAATCACAGGAATGAAATGTGTTGATTTGCTCAATCTATCCACAATCATCCAAACTGTATTGAACTTCCTCCGAGTCCATGGGAGCCCAACAACGAAATCCATAGTGATCCGCTCCCATTTCCATTTTGGAGTCTCCAACTTCTGAAGCAATCCACCCGGTCGATGATGCTCATATTTCACTTGTTGATAATTTAGACACCGAGATACATACTCCACTATGTCTTTCTTCATTTGCCTCCACTAATAGCGTTGTCTCAAGTCCTGATACATCTTTACAGCACCCGGATGAATGGAGTACTGCGAACTGTGAGCCTCCTGTAGAATCAACTCATGCAAGCCATCTACATTGGGTACACATAGCTTGCCTTGCATCCGTAATACACCGTCATCTCCAATAGTGACTTCCTTAGCATCACCGTGCTGAATTGTATCCTCAAGGACAAGCAAATGGGGGTCATCATACTGAGGCTCCCTAATACGATCATAAAGAGAAGACTGAGAAACCACACAAGCCAAAACTCGACTCGGCTCGGAAATATCCAATCTGACAANTCCTGATACATCTTTGCAGCACCCGGATGAATGGAGTACTGCGAACTGTGAGCCTCCTGTAGAATCAACTCATGCAAGCCATCTACATTGGGTACACATAGCTTGCCTTGCATCCGTAATACACCGTCATCTCCAATAGTGACTTCCTTAGCATCACCGTGCTGAATTGTATCCTCAAGGACAAGCAAATGGGGGTCATCATACTGAGGCTCCCTAATACGATCATAAAGAGAAGACTGAGAAACCACACAAGCCAAAACTCGACTCGGCTCGGAAATATCCAATCTGACAAACTAGTTGGCCAAGGCCTGAACATCCAAGGCTAAAGGCCTCTTTGCTACCGGTAAATATGCTAAGCTGCCCAAACTTTCTGCCTTACGACCCAAGGCATCGGCCACTATATTAGCCTTCCCACGATGATAGAGAATGGGGATATCATAATACTTAAGGAACTCCAACCACCTTTGCTGCCGCAAATTAAGATCATTCTACTTAAACAGATGCTGTAGACTTCGGTGATCAGTGTAGACCTCACAATGGACACCGTACAAATAATACCGCCAAATATTCATGGCATGAACAATAGCTACTAACTCAAGGTCATAGACCAGATAATTCTTCTCATGTACCTTTAACTGTCGGGATGCGTAGGCAATAACCCTACCGTCTTGCATCAACACTGCGTCGAGACCAATATGTGACGTGTCACAATACACAGTATTATACCATGAACCTGTAGGTAATACCAATACTGGGGTTGTAGTCAGGGTTGTCTTGAGATTTTGGAAGCTCTCGTCACATTCTTCGGTCCATCTGAATAGAGCATCCTTATAGGTCAATTTGGTCTTAATAGTTGTTCATAATCAATTACAGAATCGTTAATTAACTTCAAGTTAACAAAAATCTAGTTTCAAACCTTCACAATACTGATAATGAGACACGAGGCATGAAGACCTCATAATTATTTACCCGAATTAATGAGTCACATTTAACGTCACCTGGGCGGGAACCTACCTCGTGGTTAAAGATCAATAATTACATATAAAAGATTTCAAATAAGCCTAACAGGCATGACTCCCTATTAGTACTATAGTACAAATTATATTTCACAACGGGGTACATTTTCCTCACAAGGATCTCCTCCTTATATAACTTCCACCGTAGCTCGTAGCCAAGTTTAAACATATCAGTTTATTTTAAAATGTGAGGATCTCGTCCTCAGTTCTGAATCAAAAGAAATAAGCACATCGTGCCAATCAAAACTTTCCATTTGCTCCTTTTAAATAATATTTGTTAAACAAAATCACAACACATAATGAACCCCACACCGGTGGGGCATATAATTCACAATTTGTAATGAATTATCCGTAAATTACATCAAATCGTACCGAAATGAGTAACAGAAAGCCAAATTTAGCCTCAAAGCTCTTATTAGTGACCAACATGAATGATAGGCATAGTTATCTCCATAGAATCTCCCGAAAGGAGTAAATATATAAGTAGATTATAGAATTACGAAGCTCACTTATAAGTGGAGCACCATAGGAGGACTCGTTTCGATACTGAGAACCGAATCAAGTTAAGAAAATTATTCCTTTATATTAAATCGAGGTAGTACCTGTAATGACTCCATCTGATGTAGCGACCTCCGCTATACCGTAAAACAAATATATCAACGGTCGGGTCTCTACCTCTAGGACGCCTTCTATACCAAATTTAATAATATTTTAAAATCTTTAATACGTTGCTTCAATACCAAATATAAAAATGTCAAATACTTCATATTAATAATATTTAATTTTAAAAAAATCTATTTCAAATAATGCACCGAATAAAAGAACCCAAGTTTCAACTAAACAGGTAAAGCAATTAGCAGCAAGGGTCAAGCAAATTTAAAGTATACAAATCAAATCAATGATGGAGAATATAACAAGATTTAATAATTTTATTAATATGCAACAAAGATCTTCATAATATAAAAACATAATCCTTCACATTTAGTCTGTGTACACATTAGTCACCTCGTATACACAACTTTTATCACATTACAATTAATACCAATCCTAGGGAACATTTCCCTCACACAAGGTTAGGCAAGTCACTTACCTCGACTTGCTCCAATGTAACCAAGTATTATGCTTTTTCCTCGATTTTCTGACTCAGATCGACTCATATCTAGTCATTATTAATTCGATACAGTCAACAAAAATTATAGAAATGAATTTCAAAAGAAAATACTATATTTGTCAATAAAATTCGAAATTAGCTCAAAATTCGCACGTGGGGCCCGCATCTTGAAATATGGCGAAACTCACAAAATCCAACAACCCATTCAATTACGAGTCCAACCATACCAGTTTCACTCAAATCCAACTCCGGATCGACACCGAAATCCCAATTTGTCAGGGTGCTCGATTTGTTAGGGAGCCCGATTTGTTAGGCAACCCGATTTGTCAGGGAGCTCGATCTGTCAGGGAGCTCGCTTTTTGGCAGGCAGTCCGATTGTTATAGGCAGCCCTATTTTGACAGGCAGCCCGATTTTTACAGTATTTCCAGCAGAAATATTGCAGCAGCTAAGTCCCACTTTTGATCCGTTAACCATCCGGAACTCACCCGATGCCCTCGGGACCTCAACCCAATACACCAACAAGTGCTAAAACATCATACGAGCTTATTTGAAACCTCAAATCAAGTCAAACAATGCTAAAATCACAAATCACACCCCAATTCAAGGTTAATGAAACTCAAGAGTTTTCAACTTCTACATTCGATGTCGAAACCTATCAAATCAATTCCGATTGACCTCAATTTTTTCACACAAGTCATAAATGATATAATGGAGCTGTGAAAATTTTCAGAACTGGATTCCGACCCCGATATCAAAAATGCAACTCCCCGGTCAAACTTCAAAACTTAAATTTCTATTTTAGCCATTTCAAGCCCAATTCCACTACGGACTTCCAAATAAAATTTTGATCACGCTCCTAAGTCCAAAATCCCTATGGAGCTGCTGGAATTATCAATATTCTATTCCGGGGTCGTTTTCACATAATTCGACATCCGGTCACTATTTGAACTTAAACTTTTAATTTTTCATCAAAATTCCATATCTCGGGCTAGGGGCCTCGAAATTAAATTTCCAGGAATATGCCAAGTCCCAAATCACGATACAGACCTACCGGAACTGTCAAAATACTGATCCGAGTGTGTTTGCTCAAAAAGTTGACCAAAGTCAACTCAGTTAAGTTTTAAAGATCTAATTCACATTTTAATCCATTATTCACATTAAAACTTTTCGAAGAATTTTACGGACTGCGCACGCAAGTCGAGGAATGATAAATAGTACTTTTCAAGGTTTTAGAACACATAATTTAGTATTAAATTTAAATATGACATTTTGGGTCATCACACTGAATGAAAGAAACAGTAGAACAAAAACGATAGACGGGGACTTCAAGGTCTGTGAACGCCGATAGATCTACCTTGAGTCTTCGGACAGCGGACCATTAACAAAATCTCGATCAACCCGAGCCGGTAGCAAAATCTACACAAAAAGTGCAAAGTGCAGTATCAGTACAACCGACCCCATGTACTGGGAAGTGTCGAGCCTAACCTCGACGAAGTAGTGAGGAGGCTAAGGCAAGGCACCTACAAATCAACCTGTACAATTTAACAGTGTATATACAAATAATAGAAATGAAGAACTAAGCATGAAACGTCGGGAGGGGAACATGCTGAGTGGAATAAGAGATAGAGAAATACAACACAATGATAACCGGAGCAGTCAACATACCATGAATCAACAAGAATAGTGAATACAGTAAAGGAAAAATGCACGGCCTCACCTTTCGTGCTTTTACTCTCAATCTCACCATAAAATCAATAGAAACGGCATGACATCACCCTTCATGCATTAACTCTCATATCATGGCACGACATCACCCTTCGTGCATTAACACTCTCCCTTACCATAATGCAATGCATAAATAACAACAGGGAGATAGAATATCAAGTACAAACCTTACTTCAACATTTGATTCCATAATATCAATCTCAACTTTGAAATAAAAACTCAATTATCACCAAAAAAATCCGTAAACATGATAAGAACGATAAATTGATCAACACTAGTATAACACGTAGCAATTAGGCATAGGAAAGAGAAAATATAAGAAAAATAGAGAAACATGGAAAATAGGTAAATTGGCGGCGCATAAGTAAACGTCACCTCACATATACGCCGCTCACATGAATTTCACTTAGCAAGTAATTTAAGGTTCCTAATTCCCTCAAGTCAGAGATAGACACAACACTTACCTTGCTCCGAAGGCCACTTAATTCTCAATCACAACTTTTCCTTTGGAATGCACCTCCAAACCACTTGTATCTATTCAAAA
>AWOL01S0003247.1:47810-67243 GCA_000715115.1 Nicotiana otophora | reverse complement strand
GTGGCTATTGTCAGGGACGATATGTGATGATGTGGGGTTGTGGTGTTGACAATTTTCATGTGATGTTGTGATTTTCTTGTGTTTACTTTTATACCTTATGCAACTTGTCTTGTTGTTAGTAAATTGATAATAATCTGATTTATGTTGAAATTGGGAGCCTGTGGCTATTGCCAGGCGGTTTATAAAATGAAATGTGGGCACGAGGTGCCGTGAATTTGATACGAGATGGGGATATTGGCACGCGAATTGTCCATGCAGTTGTGATATAAAATGTGGGCACGAGGTGCTGTGATGAAATGATAATGATATTTGGCACGTAAATTGTTCGTGCAATTGTGATATGAAATGAGGGCACGAGGTGCCGGGCATATATGATGATTTAATTATGGGCACGAGGTGCCGTTGAAATATGAAAATGGGTTGAGACCCGTATTTACAAAAAATATGAAAATGGGCTGAGACCCGTATTTTGATGATTTTGAAATGAGGTGTCATATAGTGACTTTTTAATTGAAAGAATTATATTTAAAATATTTATTTGGAAGGATTTTTACTTAGAAAGTATTATATAAAAGAATGGTATTTTGAAAGATATTTATTTGAGGAAATTGTTTTTGAAAAGATTTATTGAAAGAATTATATCTGAAAAATAATTATTTGAGAAAATAATATTTGAAAGAGAGTTATCTGGAAGAACTATGTGAATGACATTTATTTGAAGGGCTTGATTTAATTGTGTTTATTAATTGCTGAGTGATATTAATGGTATTCCTGTTGTATGTTGTGCATATCACTGGTTATTTTATCCTGTCTTTATTATTATTTGTTTCCTATTATTTTTATATATTATATTGCACAGGTTATTAGACTAGTGACTATCTTGACTGTACCTCGTCTCTACTCCAGTGAGGTTAGTGTGATGACCCAAAATATCATCTTTAAATTTAATAAGTAATGCTATGTTCTAAGACCTCGAAAAGTACCATTTATCATTCCTCGACTTGCGTGCGTAGTCCGTGAAATTTTCCAGAAGGTTTACATTTGAAACAAGGAATTAAAATGTGAAATAGAGCTTAAAAAGCTCAACTAAGTTGACTTTGGTCAATATTTTGACAGTTCGAGTAGCTCCGTATCGTGATTTGGGACTTGGGCGTATGCCCGGAATTTAATTTGGAGGTTCCTAGCTCAAGTTATGACCATTTAACGGAACTAGCAATTTAAAGGCTAAATATTCTAAGTTTGACCACAGGGTTGACTTTTTTATATCGGAGCCAGAATCCGATTCTAGAAATTTGAACAGCTCTATTATGTCATTTATGACTTGTGTGCCAAATTTGAATTCATTCCGGATTCATTTAACATGTTTTGGCGCGAGATTTGCAAATTGAAAGTTTAAAACTCAAAGTTCGAATCGGCGTGTGAATTATAATTTCAGTGTTGTTTCGCGTGATTTTAGACCCCGAGTCAGTCTGTATTATGTTACGGGACTTGTTGGTATATTCAAACGGGGTACCGAGTACCCCAAGAGTGAAACGGATTGAAATCGGAACAAGAATTGGAATTAAGCAAAATCTGAAATTTTGGGTTCTGGTGTAATCGCATCTGCGGAATTTTGACCGCAGGTGCGAGCTCGCATAAGCGAGACTTCCATCGCAGATGCGATCTTCGCAGGTGCGACCCTTTTGCGCAGAAGCGGACGTCGCAGGTGCGACATTTTGTCCGCAAATGCGGAACCTTGCCTGGCAGCCCCTTTTCACATATGCGAAAATGCTGGGCAAAATACATAAAATCAGGTCTTAGCCATGTTTACTCATTTTTGAGTTTTGAGTCTCGGATTTGGGCGATTTCAAAGGGGAATTTTCACGACTTTGGATTGGGTAAGTGTTCTATAACCAAAAGTGATTATATTTCACAAATCCATGTCTATATTCAACATTTATTTCGGATTTAGATGGAAGAAATTGGAATTTTGGTAAAACTTTCCATAAACGAACATTTAAGATTTGAAGGTCCATTTGATATCGGAATTGGACAAATTTGGTATGGTTGAAATCGTATCAGAACGGGTGTTCGGATATCGCGAGGTTTTTCGAGATTTGAGACATTGGTCCTGCTGCCGAATATTTTAATGAATTTCGGATTTTTATCCGAAAAATTTATAAATTCATATGGAATTAATTCCTATGATTCGTATTGAATATATCGAATTGTTTGTGAATATATTTGAAGCTTTCAGAGGCAAATTTAAAAGAAAAAGTTGTGGTTGAATAATTGATTAGAATTTGCAAAGCGAGGTAAGTGTCGTGGTTAACCTTGACTTGAGGGAATAGAACCCTTAAATTATTTGTTATGTGAATTGCATGTGAACGACGTATAGGCGAGGTGACGAGTGTCTATACGTCGTCAAATTAATTGTTTGCCTGCGTACTTGAAAAATCATAAATTATTTTTAATCATAAATTAATTATTATAATAATTATTTCTCTCATATTCTTTGTCAAATATTAATTCTTGAATTCCTGCATTAATTGTTACATGCTATTTGAATTATGTGCCTTAATTGTTATTTGACATTTAGCATATTAAATATTAAAGTGCCTATTTGCTCCCTGATTTCCATAATAATTCGCTATTTGTCAATGTTTGCTTCATAATTAAACCATAATTATTGTATGCTTGTTGTCATATAATTTTATATTAATTGTTACATTTATTGGGAAAATTTCTTCTATAATAATTGGTAAGTGAATATGTTAGAGGAGCGGGTTGCACGCCGCAACATGATTGATTATAATGAAATATTGGAGGATCGNATAAACAAAAATTTAAGATTTGATGGTCCATTTGATATCGGAATTGGACAAGTTTGGTATGGTTGAACTCGTATAGGAATGGGTGTTCGGATTTCGCGAGGTTTTTCGAGATTTGAGATGTGGGTCCTGCTGCCGAATATTTTAATGAATTTCAGATTTTTATCCGGAAAATTTGTAAATTCATATGGAATTAATTCCTATGATTTGTATTGAATATATCCAATTGTTTGTGAATATATTTGAAGCTTTCAGAGGAAAATTTAAAAGGAAAAGTTGTGGTTGAATAATTGATTGAAATTTGCAAAGCAAGGTAAGTATCGTGGTTAACCTTGACATGAGGGAATAGAACCCTTAAATTATTTGTTATGTGAATTGCATGTGAACGACGTATAGGCGAGGTGACGAGTGTCTATACGTCGTCAAATTAATTGTTAGCCTGCGTACTTGAAAAATCATAAATTATTTTTAATCATAAATTAATTATTATAATAATTATTTCTCTCATATTCTTTGTCAAATATTAATTCTTGAATTCCTGCATTAATTGTTACATGTTATTTGAATTATGTGCCTTAATTGTTATTTGACATTTAGCATATTAAATATTAAAGTGCCTATTTGCTCACTGATTTCCATAATAATTCGCTATTTGTCATTGTTTGCTTCATAATTAAACCATAATTATTGTATGCTTGTTGTCATATAATTTTATATTAATTGTTATATTTATTGGGAGAATTTCTTCTATAAGAATTGGTAAGTGAATATGTTGGAGGAGCGGGTTACACGCCGCAACAGGATTGATTATAATGAAATATTGGAGGATCAGGTTGCACGCCACAACAAACTCATTAAAAAGTCAATATTGGAGGATCGGGTTGCACGCCGCAACATACTTATTAAAAGTCAATATTGTGGATCGGGTTGCACGCCGCAACAGACTTATTAAAAGTCAATATTGTGGATCGGGTTGCACGCCGCAACAGACTTATTAAAAAGTCAATATTGGAGGATCGGGTTGTACGCCGCAACAGACTTATTAAAAGTCAATATTTGAGGATCGGGTTGCACGCCGCAACAGACTTATTAAAAGTCCATATTGGAGGATCGGGTTGCACGCTGCAACAGACTTGATTAAAATAAATTTATTGTGAGAGCGGGTTGCACGCTGCAACAATATTGAATATGAATATATTATGAGAGCGGGTTGCACATTGCAACTGAATTGATGGAAATGATAATTGTATATGACTTTTGAATTGGCTTCAATTATTATAAATGAGTTGCTTGATTTATTTCTATTATTGTTGTTGTTTCTAATATTCCGTACAGGCAATGTAAGTGACCCGCCTTAGCCTCGTCACTACTTCGTCGAGGTTAGGCTCAGCACTTACGAGTACATGGGGTCGGTTATACTGATACTACACTCTGCACTTCTTGTACAGATTTTGGAGTTGGTCCCAGCGGCGTACTGTAGACTTGCTCGGATTGTAGCTATTCAGAGGAGACTTGAGGTATAACTGCACGACGTTCGCAGTTCTGAAGTCCCCGTCCACTTTACTTTAGCTGTGTGTTTGTTTCCAGATAGCTTTATTTTATTCAGACCTTTATTTGTATTTATTCTAGAAGTTCGTGCACTTGTGACACGAATTCTGGGATGGTATTTAGAGTTATTGGACTTGAGAAGAATTAAAGCGGGATCGTAAGGATTCAAGGTAGAGCTGCTTGGTCATCGCAGTCCCTTGGAGTCTTTCCATTTTATTGTACTGTTAATTTTTAATCAAACAGTATTGTATATTCGGTCCTCGTGATCATTCTATGTATTCAGTTAGAGTTCGTGACTCAGTACTACCAGTCTTGCGAGATTGTTTATTGTAATTATTTCCGCTGTTAGGTTTTAAATAAAAACAAAATGGCTTCAAAAATACAATGAAAATCGGCTTACCTAGTCTTAGAGACTAGGTGCCATCACGACTCCTGTGGTGGGATTTTGGGTCGTGAAAAGTTGGTATCCAGAGTCAGGTATTGGAGTTATTGGACTTGAAAAGAATTAAAGCGGGATCATAAGGATTCAAGGTAGAGCTGCTTGGGCGTCGCCGTCCCTTGGAGTCTTTCTATTTCATTGTACTGTTAATTTTTAATCAAACAGTATTGTATATTCAGTCCTCGTGATCATTCTATGTATTCAGTTAGATTTCGTGACTCAGTACTACCAGTCTTGGGAGATTGTATATTGTAATTATTTCCGCTGTTAGGTTTTAAATTAAAAACAACAAAAAACAAAATGGCTTCACAAGTGCAATGGAAATCGGCTTACATAGTCTTAGAGACTAGGTGCTATCACGACTCCTGTGGTGGGATTTTGGGTCGTGACATACGCCACTGGGACCAACTCCAAAATCTGCACAAGAAGTGCAGAGTGTAGTATTAGTACAACCGACCCCATGTACTGGTAAGTGTTGAGCCTAATGTGATGACCCAAAATTTTATCTTTATATTTAATAAGTAATTTTGTGTTATAAGACCTTAAAAGGCACAATTTATCTTTCCTCGACTTGCGTGTCAGTCCGTATAATTTTTCGGAAAGTTTTTATGTGAAAAATGAATTAAAATGTGAAATTGAGCTTTAAAACTCAACTAAGTTGACTTTGGTCAATATTTTGAGAAAACAGACCTGGATCAGTGTTTTGATAATTTCTGTAGGTCCGTATCATGATTTAAGACTTGGACGTATGCCCGGAATCGAATTCCGATGTCTCTAGCCCGAGATTTGGAATTGTGATGAAATAATTAAAAGCTTGAAAGATTAATGATTTTTAAGAAATTACTGATGTTGGATTTATTGACCCCGGGTCCGTATTTTAGTTACGGAGCCTGGTATAGGTCCACTATAATATTTATGACTTGTCTGCCTAATTTGGTGAAAATCGGAGTTGATTTGACGTGATTCAGACGTCCGGTTGTAAAAATATAAGTTTTAAAGTTTTCTTGAAAATTCCTTTGATTTGGTATCTGATTCGTAGTTCTAGGTGTTATTTTGGCGATTTGATCGAACGAGCAAGTTGTTATGATATTTTATGGCTTGTGTGCATGTTTGGTTTGGAGCCCCGAGGGCTCGGGTGAGTTTCAGATAGGATACATGATGATTTTGAACTTAGAAAAATCTGATTTTCTGCAACTTCAGGCTTCTGGTATTTCCTTTATCGCATTCGCGAATGTACTCTCGCGAATGCGAAGAGCAAACTGGGCTGGCTGAATTTTCCTTCTTCGCGAACGCAAATATTGGGTCTCGAACACGAAGCTATGGGGACTTTACCCTTCGCGAACGCGGCCAGCTCAACATGAACACGAACGCGAAGCTTTAGAGGCCCAAAGGAGGTGTCTGTCGTCCTTCTACGCGAGTGTGAGCACTGGCACGCGGACGCGAAGGCCAGGGGGAAAAAAGCCTTCGTGAATGCGAAGGAGGACTCGCGAACGCAAAAGCAACGGGCTGCTACTCATTGCGAACGTGACAAGCCCTTCGCGAACGCAAAGAAGGCCTGACGCCTCTGACTTAAAACATAACAAAATTGAGATTTTCCCATTTTTCACAAACCCTCAACTAGAACTCGGTTTAGAGGCGGTTTCAAAGGCGTTTTTCACGATTTCGAACTAGTTAAGTGTTCTTTATCATATAGTGATTGTATTTCATAAATATAATTCTATTTTCATCATTTATTTTGTATTTAGATGGAGGAAATTGGAAATTTTATAAAATCTTCCAAAAACAAAAATTTAAGATTTGATGGTCCATTTGACATCAGAATTTGATAAATTTTGTATGGTTGGACTTGCATTGGGAATGTATGTTCGTATTTCGTAAGTCTTTCCGAGATTTGAGATGTGGGACCCACTGTCGAATATTTTAACGAATTTCGGATTTTTATCCGGAAAATTAGTAAATATATATCGAATTAATTTCTATGATTCGTATTGAGTATATTGTATTATTTATGAATAGATTTGAAGCTTTTGGAGACAAATTTAAAAGGAAACGCTATGGTCGAGTAATTGATTGGAATTTGCAAAGTGAGGTAAGTGTCGTGGTTAACCTTGACTTGAGGGAATAGAACCCTTAAACTTGAACGACATATAGGCGAGGTGACAAGTGTTTGTACGTCGTCAAATTAATTATTTGCATAATTACTTGAAAAATCATAAATCGTTTTAAAATCATGAATTAATTATTATAATAATTATTTCTCTCCTATTCTTTATCAAATATTAATTCTTGAATTCCTGCATTAATTGTTACATGCTATTTGAATAATGTGTCTTAATTGTTATTTAACATTTAGCATATTAAATATTAAACTGCCTAATTTCTCCCCGATTCCCATAATAATTTGTTATTTGTCATTGTTTGTTTCATAATTGAATCATAATTATTGTATGCGTGTTGTCTTATAATGTTATATTAATTGTTGCATTTATTGAGAAAATTTCTTCTATAAGAATTGGTAAATGAATTTATTGGAGGAGCGGGTTGCACGCCGTAACAAAATTGATTAAAATGGATATATTAGAGGATCGGGTTGCCCGCCGCAACAGACTAATTAAAAAGTCCATATTTGGGAGATCGGATTGCACGCCGCAATAGACTTATTTAAAAGTCAATATATATACTTGATTAAAAATAATTATATGAGAGGATTGGAAATGAATATATTGTGAGAGTGGGTTGCATGCTGCAACAAAATTGAATGTGAATATATTGTGAGAGCGGGTTGCACGCAGCAACAAAATCAAATTTAAATATTTTGTGAGAGCAGGTTGCACGCTGCAACAGAATTGATGGAAACGATAATTGGTTATGAGTGCTGAATTGCCTTTAATTATTATAAATGAGTTACCTGATTTATTTCTATTATTTTTGTTGTTACTAATATTGCGTACAGGTAATGTAAGTGACCCGCCTTAGCCTCATCACTACTTCGTCGAGGTTAGGCTTAGCACTTACCAGTACATGGGGTCGGTTTTACTGATACTATACTTTGAACTTCTTGTGCAGATTTTGGAGTTGGTCCCATCGGCGTACCATAGACTTGCTCGAATTTCAGCTACTCAGAGGAAACTTGAGATATAACTGCACGACGTCCGCAGTTCTGAAGTCCCCATCTACTTTACTTTAGCTGTGTGTTTATTTCCAGACAACTTTATTTTATTCATGCCCTTATTTGTATTATTCTAGAAGCCCGTGCACTTATGACACCAAATTCTGCGATGGTATTTAGACACCGCTGTTTTTATGGACTGTTTACTATATTTCAGACTTTACTTCAGCAATCGTTCTTTGTTATTAATAAATTTAAAAATTGTTTATAAATTGGTTAATATTATTCTAATGTTACCTTTCCTAGCAAGTGCAATGTTAGGCGCCATCAGGGTCCGAAGGTGGAAATTTCGGATCGTGACAGTTGGTATCAGAGCACTAGGTTACATAGGTCTCACGAGTCAAGAGCAAGCTTAGTAGAGTCTGAAGGATCGGTACAGAGACGTTTGTACTTATCTCTTAGTGGCGATAAAGTTTAGGAATAATATCACTTCTTTTTTATTCTGTCGTGCGAATGTATTCCATCATCAATGATTGAATCATTCTACTCTTATTCTCTCGCAGATGGTGAGAACACGTAATATCTCTACCGATGGACAGGGACCCTAGCCCCCGANGAGGTCGAGGTCGAGGTCATTCTAGAGGCCGAGGCAGAGGCAGAGGTAGAGCTCAGTCCAGGGCTCGAGCAACTGCACCTGTTATAGAACCTCAGGTGGATCTTCAGGAGGAAGTTCCTGTTCAGAATATACCAGTTGGACCAGTTCAGGTCCCGGAAGGATTCATAGCCACTCTAGTACTTCAGGATGCTCTGATCCGTTTGGTAAGTCTTATGGAGGGCGTGGCCCAGAATGGTCCATTTCCAGTGGCACCAGCCGTCTCACAGACTGGGGGAGGAGCAAAAACTCCCACTACTCCCGCTCCGGAGCAGATGGCTCCCCAGAATCAGGCATCAGTAGCCCCGCTAGTTGGGGTAGTTTAGCCAGTTGTTGCGGCACAAACTGGTGATAGGCCAGCCATGTCTTTTGAGGCCTTATTGAGACTGGATAAGTTTACTAAGCTCTTTCTAGTTCACTTCAGTGGTATACCTTCTGAGGACCCATAGGATTATCTTGAACGCTGTCACAAGGTGCTGCAGAACATGGGTATAGTTGAGATCAATGGGGTTGATTTTGATGTATTTCAGATGATGGGTTCCGCCAAGAGGTGGTGGAGAGATTATACATTGACCCGACCAGTTGGATCACCTGCACTTGCCTGGGAGCAGTTCTCTCAGCTATTTCTGGAGAAATTCCTCCCTATCACACTAAGAGAGAATTCCACAAGCAATTTGAGCGTCTACAATAGGGCAATATGACTGTTACTCAGTATGAGTCCCGTTTTGTGGATTTGGCCCGACATTCTCTCTATTTACTACCTACGGAGGGAGAGAGAGTAAGGAGGTTTACTGAGGGACTCACTCACCCTATCAGACTTCAGATGTCCAAGGAGACCGGAATTGAGATTTCTTTTCAGGCGGCTGCTAATGTTGCAAGGAGGATCGAGATGGTTCTTGCACAGGAGAGAGGGCAAAAGTCTGATAAGAGGCCTCGTCAGTTTGGTGGTTTTAGTGGTGCCTCGTCTGGAGGCAGGGTAATTTTGGTAGGGGTCATCCTCCTAGACCGTTTCATTCAGCACTTCATACATCTGGACAGCCAACATTTAGTGCAGATTCAGCTCCTATCAGTGCACCACCACTCCAGAGTTACTACAGTGGTTATCCGGCTCATGTGGGTCAGCTTCAGCTTCAGCAACCATAGCATCAGGATGGGTGTTATGAGTATAGGAACATTGGTCACATCAGGAGGTATTGCCCTAGATTGGCGAGTAACAGATCTCGGCAGGACTCTCGTGCCATCATACCGGCACCGGTTGCTTTACCGCTTGCTCAGCCAATTAGAGGTAGGGGTCAGGTAGCTATAGGTGGAGGTAAGGCCATTAGAAGTGGAGGTCAGACCGTTAGAGGTGGAGGCCAGCTAGTTAGAGGCCGTCCCAGGGACACAGTTTAGAGTGGTGGGGCTCAGCCCCGATTTTATGCTTTTCCAGCTAGGCCTAAGGTCGAGTCATCTGATGTTGTGATCACAGGTATTATTNATTTTATGCTTTTCCAGCTAGGCCTGAGGCCGAGTCATCTGATGCTGTGATCACAGGTATTATTCCAGTTTTCCATAGGGATGCTTCAGTTCTATTTGATCCAGGATCTACTTATTCCTATGTGTCCTCCTATTTTGCTTCATATTTGGTTATGCCTTGTGATTCTCTGAGTGCTTCTGTATGTGTATCTACACCGGTGGGAGACTCTGTTATAGTAGATCATATCTATCGTTCATGTGTGTTTACTATTGGTAGTCTTGAGACTAGTATGGATCTTCTACTTCTTGATATGGTAGATTTCGATGTCATCTTGGGTATGGATTGGCTATCACCTTATCATGCTATATTAGATTGCCATGCCAAGATAGTGACTCTAGCCATGCCGGGGTTACCTCGGTTAGAATGGAAAGGAACTCCTGGTCATTCTACCAGCAGGGTTATTTCTTATATGATAGCTCGGCGTATGGTAGAGAAAGGGTGTCTAGCCTATTTGGCTTATATTCGCGATCCCAGTGCCGATGTCCCTTCTATGGACTCAGTACCAGTTGTTCGTGAATTTCCAGAAGTATTTCCTGCAGATCTGCTTAGGATGCCACCCAATAGAGATATTGACTTCTGTATTGATTTGGCTCCACGCACTCAGCCCATTTCTATTCCACTATACCGTATGGCCCCGCCAGAGTTGAAAGAATTGATAGAGCAGTTATAAGACTTGCTTGATCAGGGATTTATTAGATCCAGTATCTTGCCCTGGGGTGCACCAGTATTATTTATAAAAAAGAAAGATGGCTCTATGCAAATGTGTATATATTATTAGCAGTTGAACACGACCACTATCAAAAACAAATATCCTTTGCCAAGAATTGATGACTTATTTGATCAGCTTTAGGGTGCGAAGGTATTTTCGAAGATTGATTTGATGTCTGGTTACCATCAGTTGAATATTAGGGTATATGATATCCCTAAGACAGCTTTTCAGACTCGGTATAGGCATTACGAATTCCTAGTGATGTCATTTGGGTTGACAAATGCCCCAGCAGCATTTATGGATTTGATGAATCGGGTGTTCAATCCCTATTTGGATTTTTTTCTGGTGGTATTCATTGATGATATCTTGATTTACTCCATCAGTCGAGAGGAACATGAGCATCATCTTCGGAGTGTGCTTCAGACTTTGAAGAATAATCAATTATATGCCAAATTTTCAAAATATGAGTTTTGGTTAGACTCAGTTGCCTTTTTGGGGCATATTGTATCTGCATAAGGCATAAAGGTGGATCCTAAAAAGATAGAGGTTGTTCAGAATTGGCCTAGACCTACTTCAATTGCAGAGATCCGGAGTTTCCTGAGTTTGGCAGGTTAATATCGTCGGTTCGTGGAAGGGTTTTCATCTATAGCAAGCACATTGACCATACTAACCAAGAAGGGTGTCCCATTTAGATGGTCAGACAAGTGTTAGTTGAGCTTTCAGAAGCTTAAGACTTCTTTGACTACGACGCCAGTGTTGGTATTACCCACAGGTTCAGGATCATATACAGTATATTGTGATGCATCTCACATTGGGCTTGGTGCAGTATTAATGCAAGATGGCAGGGTGACTGCATATGCGTCGCGGCAGTTGAAGGTTCACGATATGAATTATCCTGTTCATGACTTAGAACTGGTAGCCATTGTTCATGCACTGAAGATTTGGAGGCATTACCTCTACGGTGTCATGTGTGAGGTATTTACTGATCATCATAGCCTTCAGTACTTGTTCAAACAAAAATCTCTTAATTCGAGGCAGAGAAGATGGTTGGAGTTGTTGAAAGACTATGGTATCACCATTTTGTATCACCCCGGAAAGGCCAATGTGGTGGTCGATGCTCTGAGTAGAAAGGCTGTGAGTATGGGAAATGTTGCGTATATTTTGGTTGGTGAGAGGCCATTAGGTGCAGATGTTCAGACTTTGGCTAATCGGTTCATGAGGTTAGATGTTTCAGAACCCAGTCGGGTTGTACCTTGCACAGTCGCTCGATCTTCTTTATATGAGCGCATCAGAGAGAGGCAGTATGATGATCCTCATTTACTCGTCCTTAAGGACACGGTGTGGCACAGTGATGCCAAACAGCTTGCTATGGGGGAAGATGGAGTTCTGCAAATACAGGGTCGTATTTGTGTGCCTAATTTGGATGGGCTTCGTGAATTAATTCTTGAAGAGGCATACAGTTTCAGGTATTCTATTCATCCAGGTACCGCCAAAATGTATCAAGATTTGCGGCAACATTGTTGGTGGAGGATAATGAAAAAGGATATAGTTTCACATGTAGCTTGGTGTCTGAATTGTCAGCAAGTTATGTACGAGCATCATAGACCTGGTGNATCTTCGGAGTGTGCTTCAGACTTTGAAGAATAATCAATTATATGCCAAATTTTCAAAATATGAGTTTTGGTTAGACTCAGTTGCCTTTTTGGGGCATATTGTATCTGCATAAGGCATAAAGGTGGATCCTAAAAAGATAGAGGTTGTTCAGAATTGGCCTAGACCTACTTCAATTGCAGAGATCCGGAGTTTCCTGAGTTTGGCAGGTTAATATCGTCGGTTCGTGGAAGGGTTTTCATCTATAGCAAGCACATTGACCATACTAACCAAGAAGGGTGTCCCATTTAGATGGTCAGACAAGTGTTAGTTGAGCTTTCAGAAGCTTAAGACTTCTTTGACTACGACGCCAGTGTTGGTATTACCCACAGGTTCAGGATCATATACAGTATATTGTGATGCATCTCACATTGGGCTTGGTGCAGTATTAATGCAAGATGGCAGGGTGACTGCATATGCGTCGCGGCAGTTGAAGGTTCACGATATGAATTATCCTGTTCATGACTTAGAACTGGTAGCCATTGTTCATGCACTGAAGATTTGGAGGCATTACCTCTACGGTGTCATGTGTGAGGTATTTACTGATCATCATAGCCTTCAGTACTTGTTCAAACAAAAATCTCTTAATTCGAGGCAGAGAAGATGGTTGGAGTTGTTGAAAGACTATGGTATCACCATTTTGTATCACCCCGGAAAGGCCAATGTGGTGGTCGATGCTCTGAGTAGAAAGGCTGTGAGTATGGGTAGTGTTGCATATATTCTGGTTGGTGAGAGGCCATTAGGTGCAGATGTTCAGACTTTGGCTAATCGGTTCATGAGGTTAGATGTTTCAGAACCCAGTCGGGTTGTACCTTGCACAGTCGCTCGATCTTCTTTATATGAGCGCATCAGAGAGAGGCAGTATGATGATCCTCATTTACTCGTCCTTAAGGACACGGTGTGGCACAGTGATGCCAAACAGCTTGCTATGGGGGAAGATGGAGTTCTGCAAATACAGGGTCGTATTTGTGTGCCTAATTTGGATGGGCTTCGTGAATTAATTCTTGAAGAGGCATACAGTTTCAGGTATTCTATTCATCCAGGTACCGCCAAAATGTATCAAGATTTGCGGCAACATTGTTGGTGGAGGATAATGAAAAAGGATATAGTTTCACATGTAGCTTGGTGTCTGAATTGTCAGCAAGTTATGTACGAGCATCATAGACCTGGTGGTTTGCTTCAGAAGTTAGAAATTCCTGAATGGAAATGGGAGCGTATCACTATGAATTTTGTTGTTGGACTCCTACGGACTCAGAGGAAATTTGATGCAGTTTGGGTCATTGTGGACAGGTTAACCAAATCAGCACATTTCATTCCAGTGACAGTTACCTATTCTTCAGAAAGGTTAGCTGAAATTTACATTCGTGAGATTGTCCTCCTTCACGGTGTGCCCGTGTCTATTATTTCAGAACAAGGTACGTTGTTTACCTCACATTTATGGAGGGTTGTACAGTGTGAGTTAGGCATGCGTGTGGAATTGAGTACATCATTTCATCCACAGACAGACGGACAGTCAGAGCGCACGATTCAGATATTTGAGGATATGCTTTGCGCCTGTGTTATAGACTTTGGAGGTTCTTGGGATCATTTCTTGCCACTTGCGGAGTTTGCTTATAATAATAACTACCAGTCAAGCATTCAGATGGATCCATATGAGGCATTATACAGAAGGCAATGTCGTTCGCCATTTGGCTGGTTTGAACCTGGAGATGCTCGGTTATTGGGTACCAATTTGGTACAAGATGCCTTGGATAAGGTCAAGATTATTCAGGATCGACTTCACACAACTTAGTCTAGGCAAAAGAGTTATGTCGACCGTAAAGTTCGTGATATTGCATTCATTGTTGGAGAAAGAATATAGCTCCGAGTTTCACCTATGAAAGGTGTAATAAGGTACGGAAAGAAGGGCAAGTTGAGCCCTAGGTATATCAGACCCTTTGAAATTCTTGAAAGGGTGGGGTGAAGTAGCTTACATGCTTGCATTACCACCTAGTTCATCAGTGGTTCATCCGGGGTTTCTATGCTCCGAAAATATCATGGTGATCCATCCCATGTGTTAGATTTCATCTCAGTCCAATTGGACAAAGATTTGACTTACAAGGAGGAGCCGGTGGCTATTCTAGCCCGTCAGGTCTGACAGTTGAGGTCTAAGAGTTATCCTTCAGTTCGGGTGCAATGGAGAGGTCAGTCGGTAGAGGCATCTACCTGGAGTCCGAGTCGAACATGCGGAGTAAATATCCATACTTATTCACCAGCTCAGGTACTTTGTCTTCTAACTCCGTTCGAGGACGAACGTTTGTTTTAGAGGTGGAGAATGTGATGACCCAAAATGTCATCTTTAAATTTAATAAGTAATTCTGTGTTCTAAGACCTCAAAAATCACCATTTATCATTTCTCGACTTGCATGCGCAGTCCGTACAATTTTCCACAAAGTTTATACGTGTAAAATGGATTAAAATGTGAAATAGAGCTTTAAAACTCAACTGAGTTGACTTTGGTCAACATTTTGAACAAACGGACCCAGATTAGTGTTTTGACAATTCTGCTAGGTCTGTATCGTGATTTGGGACTTGGACGTATGCCCGAAATTGAATTCTGAGGTCTCTAGCCTGAGATATAGAATTTTGATGAAAACATTAAAAGCTTGAAAGCATACTGATTTTTAAGAAATTGCTGATGTTGGATATATTGACCCGGGTCTGTATTTTGGTTCCGGAGCTCAGTATAGGTCCACTATAATATTTATGACTTGTCTGCCAAATTTCGTGAAAATCGGAGTTGATTTGACGTGATTCGGATGTCCGGTTGTAAAAATATAAGTTTTAAACTTTTCTTGAAAGTTTCCTTTGATTTGGAATCTGATTCGTAGTTCTAGGTGTTATTTTGGCGATTTTATCGCGCAAGCAAGTTCGTACGATGTTTTATTACTTGTGTGCATGTTTGGTTTGTAGCCCTGAGGGCTCGGGTGAGTTTCGGATAGGATACGGGATGATTTTGAACTTAGCAAAATCTGGTTTTCTACAACTTCAGGCTTCTGGTATTTCCTTCATCGCGTTCGCAAATGTACACTCGCTGGCAGAATTTGCCTTCTTCGCGAACACGAACCTATGGGGACTTTACCCTTCGCGAACATGATCAGCTCAACGCGAACGAGAAGCTTTAGAGGCCTGGGGGAGGGGTCAGTCGTCCTTCTACGTGAGCGTGAGCACTGGCACGCGAACGCGAAGGCTAGGGGGAAAACGCCTTTTCGAACACGAAGAAGTCTTGATGCCTGTGACTTAAAACAGAACCAAAATGGGATTTTTCTAATTTTTCACAAACCCTCAATTAGAACTCAATTTAGGGGCGATTTCGAAGGAGGTTTTCACGATTTCGAACTGGGTAAGTGTTCTTTATCATATAGTGATTGTATTTCATAAATCTAAGTCTATATTCATTATTTATTTCGGATTTAGATGGAAGAAATTGAAATTTGTATAAAGTCTTCCACAACCGAAAATGTAAGATTTGAAGGTCCATTTGGCATCGGAATTTGATAAATTTTGTATGGTTGGACTCATATCGGAACGGGTGTTCGGATTTTGTAAGTTTTTCCAAGATTTGAGACGTGGGTCCCACTGTCGGATATTTTAATGAATTTCAGATTTTTATTCGGAAAAATAGTAAATTCATATGCAATTAATTCGTATTGAGTATATTGAATTGTTTATGAATAGATTTGAAGCTTTTGGAGACAAATTTAAAAGGAAGAGTTGTGGTCGAGTAATTGATTGGAATTTGCAAAGCGAGGTAAGTGTCGTGGTTAACCGTGTCTTGAGGGAATAGAACCCTTAAACTATTTGATAAACTATTCGTTTTTGGATGATTTTATAAAAATTTGATTTTTCTTCCATAAATTCACGGATTTATGATATAAATGAGTATTAAATCATGAAATATATTCAATATAGGATAAGGAACACTTACCCCAATGTTTTCCCGTAAAAATCGTCCAAAAGTCGCCTTACCCGGGCTCAAAAATGGAAAAGGATTGACAATGGGACAAATCCCATTTTCCCAAATTTTACCCTACGCGATCGCGAAACACATTTTTGGCTGCCCAGTTTTCCTTAATCGCGATCGCATGAATAGCCTCACGAGCGCGAAGCTCTACTTTGTTGCCCCAGAAATTTACTCTACGCGAACGTGTAGAACGTTATGCGAACGCGATGCTCTGACTCACGAACTTACGCGATGCTCTGACTCACGAACTTACGCGATCGCGAATGAACTCACGCGATCACGATGGGTAAGTACATGGCTCAGCTCTAGCCTCTTTACGTCTACGCGAATGCGAATGCGACCTTGTCCAGGCGTTTGCGAAGCACCGATTCACACCCCTACGCGATGGCAACCTCAAATTCACGAACGCAAAGAGCAACTTTGGCTGACCTCTCAGTTTGCATTACGCGATCGCGAACGACTTCACGCGATCGCAATGAGTAAGAATTCTGCAACAAAACACTAGAAATCTGCCATCTTTCTTAGGTCCGAAATGGCCCGTTGAGCATCCGAAACTCACCCGAGCCCTCGGGGCTCCAAACCAAGCATACCCACAAGTCCTAAAACATCATACGAACTTGCTTGCTTGATCAAATTGCCAAAATAACACATAGAACTACGAATCGGATATTAAATCAAAGGAAGTTTTCAAGAAAACTTTAAAACTTATATTTTCACAACCGGACGTCTGAATCACGTCAAATCAACTCCGATTCTCACCAAATTTAGCAGACAAGTCATAAATATTATAGTGGAACTATACCGGGCTACGAAACCAAAATACGGACCCGGGGTCAATAAATCCAACATCAGTAATTTCTTAAAAATCATTAAGCTTTCAAGCTTTTAATTTTTCATCAAAATTTCATATCCCGGGCTAGGGACCTCGGAATTTGATTCCGGGCATATGCCCAAGTCCCAAATCACGATACGGACCTACCAGAATTATCAAAATACTGATCCGGGTCGTTTGCTCAAAATGTTGACCAAAGTTAACTCAATTGAGTTTTAAAGCTCTATTTCACATAAAAACTATCTGGAAAATTGTACGGACTGTGCACGAAAGTCGAGGAATCAATAAATGGTGCTTTCGAGGTTTTAGAACACAAAATTACTTATTAAATTTAAAGATGATATTTTGGGTCATCTCAATTATTAACTCTAAAAGTCTACTATATTTGATGATGTAATTATGGAGTACTTGTATATTTTATACAAAGATTATATTTTACGTTTAATCCTCTATATTTCTATTAAATGTATTGCTGTATAAAGCATTATACAAGATTATAAGCACGGGTGTAGTAAATATGTGATAAATGTAGAAAGAAAACATTACTAAAATAAATAAATGAATATAAAATTATTGCAGTAACAACCTATAATACTGGCGGTTCTTAGCTGCCATAATATGTGTCAGGACCCGAAATTCCCACATTCGGACCGTGATGGCGCCTAACATTTCACTTGCTAGGCAAGCCAACGTTAGAATAACATTATCTATTTTTAAAATAATTTTAAATTTATTAATAAAAATAATCAAATGCGGAAGCAAAGTTTGAAATATAGTGAAATAATCCATCAAAACAACGGTGTCTAAATACCATCCCAGTGTCACAAGTGCACGAACTTCTAGAATAAATACAAATAAAGGCCTGAATAAAATAAAGCTGTCTGGAAACATACACACAGCTAAAGTAAAGTGGACGGGTACTTCAGAACTGCGAACGTCGTGCAGTTATACCTCAAGTCTCCTCTGAATAGCTGAAATCTGAGCAAGTCTGCAGTACGCCGCTGGGACCAACTCCAAAATCTGCACAAGAAGTGCAGAGTGTAGTATCAGTACAACCGACCCCATGTACTGGTAAGTGCTGAGCCTAACCTTGACGAAGTAGTGACGAGGCCAAGGCGGGTCACTTACATTGCATGTACGCAATATTAAAAACAATAACAATAATAGAAATAAATCAAGTAACTCATATATAATAATTGAAGCCAACTCAGCATTCATAACCAATTATTATTTCCATCAATTCAGTTGCAGCGTGAAACCCGCTCTCACAATATATTCACATTCAATACTGTTGCAGCGTGCAACCCGCTCTCACAATATATTTGTCACGATCCCAAATTCCCTCTGTAGGATGTCGTGATGGCTCCTATCAATGCTGAATAAGAATAAATATCTAAAATAATTAAACTACAATTCAAACAATTTCAACTCCAGAAACCCGGTAGAAATAAGTCACAAGCTTCTAAGAATTTATTCTCTATGTCTCTATACATCAGAGTCTAAAGTAAATAAGGAAGACAACATAGTAAGATAGAAGAGGACTCCGGAGTCTGCGGACGCTGGCAGATATACCTCGAAGTCTCCTCGTACAGCTAGTTTACTGATGCATGGTCTGATAAGATGTTCCTGGATCTGCACAAAACGATGTGCAGAAGCGTAGTATGAGTACACCACAGCGGTACCGAGTACGTGCCAAGCCTAACCTCAGTAAAGTAGTGACGAGGTCAGGTCAGGCCGTACTAGAGAATAAATAATGGCATGGAAAAATGTTTAAACAATATTATAAGATAAAATGACAATGGAAATGAATCAAGTAGTATGTCTCATTTAATTACATCAAATAATGGAAAATAAATACCTCGTGGAAACAAAACAGAATTCTTTTCAACTTTAAGAAAATCACAACAATAATCAAAGGCAACTGCGGCCATAAATCAATATCAACAAGGGCACTCCCGAGGTACCGCCTCGTAGTCCCAAATCATAAACAAATTCACAATATCTCATTTCCTTATACCACCGCGGGAGCCTTCACAATTTATTTAAAGAAAATATTTTTTCCGAAACAGCATCCCGCATTTTAGCCACCCTTATCACACCGCATGACTTCTAGTAGTCACCCCTACTAGCCACGCGTATCAAGCCACCCTTATCTCACTGCATGC
>AWOL01S0003247.1:17721-28521 GCA_000715115.1 Nicotiana otophora | reverse complement strand
ATTCCGATATCGGATTGACCTTCAAATCTTCATTTTATATTTTTGGAAGATTTTACAAAAATCTGATTTTGCTTCCATAAATTTACGGATTCATGATGTAAATGAGTATTGGATCATGAAATATAATCAATATAGGATAAGGAACACTTACCCCAATGTTTACCCGTGAAAATCGCCCAAAAATCGCCCAAACCGAGCTCCCCAACTCTATTTTTATCAAAAATGGTCAAAATAACCCGTTTATAGAGCCTCTGGTGTATTTGAGCGTCACAGGTAGCGTGGTGCAGTTTCCAGTACCCAAAAATTCCCAGCGCGAGGGCTAGCACCACATGCTACCCTAGGCGCTCGCGGCGATGGGAAAATTGTTTCCGACACGGAAATGGGTATAACTCTCTCATACGATGTCCGAACTCAATGATTCTTTTTTCTATGGCTCCGTAATTTCAATACGGATCTAATACCTCAATCAAAACTGAATTTGGAGCTCATTTGCTTAATGTGATACCACATATTCCTGAACAATCGACATCCGGTCACTATTTTAACTTAAGCTTTAAACCTTGGAACTAGATGTTCCAATTCATTCCAAAATCTCACTGGACCCGAACCAATTGCCCCGGCAAGTCACACAACAACGGTAAATCCCAATTGGAGAAGTAAATGGGGAAACGGGGTTGTAATACTCAAAATGACCAGCAGGGTCGTTACATTCTCCCCCCACTTAAACATACGTTCGTCCTCGAACGTGCTAATAGTTATTTCCAAGCCATCAAATCACTGTTCCATCTTACCGCACACGTACCCGGGGGTGATACCATTCCACCCCTATCCAATGTAGGTCTGATAACACAACATAAGTGAAATTTCTCAATTCTTTTTTATTCCTTATAAGATCTGAATCCTGCAACCTAGACATTGTATAAGTCTGAACAAGCTGCCTCCAGTCATAGCCATAACCCAAGATGAAATCACATGCTCCTCACGCCAGTAGAAAATACACATCTCTAACAGAANATCTCTAACCATGGTAGAAACCATCAAGAACTCTCTCCGAACTCCAATGGCTCAAAACCAATCCGTCAGGATTGAATCCTTCTTACCCAACCAAGCTACGCAGGCCACCAAAAACCCAAGGACATTTCCACAAAACACCTATAGAACTCATTACCTCATACACACCAAAGCACTAATCATACATTACCATGCCGATCCAACCTACTACCAAGATGTCCTATCTACCCGAGTCTCTTCTGAATTACCTTCAAATTGATACTTCGCCCCGCCATAATGCCACAATCCTCAACCCAGACTCACCACACGAGACCCAAGCATAAAACCACACCGCCCTAAGGCTCATAAGCCGCTGAATACTCTCTTAAATATCCCCAAAAGTACCACAAGAACGCGCTCACACAATTAACACCTCAGTGCTCAAGCTACAGTCAAAACCCGGCCTCATGTCCTCCATACTGGCCCGACATCAACACACAGAAATCACATCTTGCACCTTATCCAGGGAATCACAAGTCATCGATGCACAACTGAAATCGAGTGCCCATGTTCACATACAAATGCATGGAAGGAATTCAACAAGTTACACTTCAAGCTGAATCAATACCGGACGAAAAGAATTCAATAATGTGAAGTTTTCCTAAAGGTTCTGCAGCCTCTCGAAGATAAGTACAGACGTCTCCGTATCGATCCATAAGACTCTACTAAACCCGCTCATGACTCGTGAGACCTATGTAACCTAGAGCTCTGATACCAACTTGTCACGACCCAAAATCTGACCATGGTCCTGATGGTGCCTATCGTGTTACAAGGCAAGCTTACTTCCCAAAATATTTCTACTAAACCGATTATAAGAATTTAATAAAACATTTCAACACTTGAATTTCTCATAACTAAATCAACTCTAAATATATTTTTAGAAATACGGAAACGAGCCCCAAACATCGGGGTGTCACTAAGTCATGAGCGTCTAAATCTATGAACTAAGAAATGAAACTATCTAACTGTCAATACAATCCAAAAGAAGAAATGCTAAAAGGCGTAACAAGGTCCTGCGGACGCTAGCAGCTACCTTGCAATCTCCACAAAATTTAACGATCGCCGCACTCTAACTCACGTCAATCTGCACATAAAGTGCAGGGTGTAGCATGAGTACAACCACCTCAGCAAGTAACAGAAATAACTAAGGAACTGGGCAATAGTGACGAGCTAACTAAAACAGTCCAGTTATTTATTTTCACAATTTAAAACGAAACAGAAATAAACAGGTAAATTCCATAACTCTATAGATACCACAAAGACGTTTAACAGATAAATGCAGCAACACAAATAAATACAACCTCACAACAGTGTCACTCCATCAGTCATCACTCGCACTCACCACTCAATACTCAAAACACTCAACACTCTGTGCTCACTGGGGGTGTGTACAGACTCCGGAGGGGCTCCCAAAGCCCAAGCGCTAAGCACAGACAACTCATGTGCCATCATAGAAATACCTTGATCCGCACGGTGAACTCACATGCTACGCAGACAACTCACGTGCTATGGTATCAATACCTGGACCTGCACGGTCAAATCACGTGCTACACGGACAATTCACGTGCTATGGTATTAATATCCTCACAACCAGGCCTCGACCTCACTCAATCAATGTCAATACCTGGATCCGCACGGTCAACTCACGTGCTACACGGACAACTCACGCGCTATGGTATCACTACCTGGACCCACACGGTCAACTCACGTGCTACGCAGACAACGCACGTGCTATGGTATTAATATCCTTACAACCTGGCCCTCGGCTTCACTCAATCATGTACCTCACTAGCCTCATCGTCACCAACAAATAAGGGAACACAACCCACATCATGTATCACCGCATATTAGAAAATAATAGAGACTGAGGTAAACATGTACAATATTTTCTATGACTAAGTACAAATAATGTGAGCATGAATAAAGCCTAAGCATGGTCTCTAACATGAAGGCAAACAAGTTCAACAACAAATAAACACATAACCACAGATAATAGCCATTAGGCCTCACAACCTCACAGGATGGACGAAGTCTCAATCCCTCGTGGTGCACACCCACACGCTCATCACCTAGCGTGGATATCACTTCCAAACAATCACGTAATGTAAAATCTCCAGGTTTATACCCTCAAAGCCAGAGTTAAAACTGTTACTTATCTAAACAGCGTAAAATCCTACTGCGGGATGCCCTCATCTCTGGAGTCGGTCTCCAAAAGTTCCAAATCTATTCACAATTAATTCAGTTACTCAACATGAATCATAGGAATTAATTCCATAAGAGAATACAAATGTTTTCCAACAAAATTCGAAATTTTACTCAAACATCGCCCGTGGGACCCATGTCTCGGAATCCGACGAAACTCATAACATCCGATAACGCATTCAATTACATGTCCACCCATATCAATTTTATCAAATTCCAATATCGGATTGACCTTCAAATCTTCATTTTACATTTTTGGAAGATTTTACAAAAATCTGATTTTGCTTCCATACATTTACTGATTCATGATGTAAATGAGTATTGGATCATGAAATATAATCAATATAGGATAAGGAACACTTACCCCAATGTTTACCCGTAACAATCGCCCAAACCGAGCTCCCCAACTCTATTTTTGTCAAAAATGGTCAAAACAACCCGTTTATAGAGCCTCTGGTGTATTTGAGCATCGCGCTACCTGTGGCGCAGTTTCCAGTACCCAAAAATTTTGCAGCGCCAGGGCTAGCGCCCCACGCTACCCTGGGCGCTCACGGTGATGGGAAAATTATTTCCGACACGGAAATGGGCATAACTCTCTCATACGATGTTCGAATTCAATTATTCTTTTTGCTATGGCTCCGTAATTTCAATACGGATCTAATACTTCAATCAAAACTGAATTTGGAGCTCATTTGCTTAATGTGATACCACATATTCTTGAACAATCGACATCCGGTCACTATTTTAACTTAAGCTTTAAACCTTGGAACTAGATGTTTCAGTTCATTCCAAAATCTCACTGGACCCAAACCAATTGCCCTGGCAAGTCATACAACAACTGTAAAGCCCAATTTGAGAAGTTAATGTGGAAACGAGGTTCTAATACTCAAAACGACCGGCCGGGCCTTTACAGTTGGTCTCCTTAGTTTCCTTTTTCCTCACCCCGAACATGTTCTAATATCTTGGAAATTTGTACAACTAGAAGAAATGAAGTATTAGCTTGTAGCTCCCGAGTCGTACAAAATTTTACGATCATAATTGAGTCCTTTAATGAGTCTGTGAACTCGCCCTCTGGCTGTAGAAAGCAAAGTAGGAGTATGACGGGCTAACTTATTGAACTTGATGGCATATTCTGACACCGTCAATGGTGACCTGACGCAACCGTTCATACCCTATGCGCCACGCATTACGGAGAGTCTGGGAAACAAACTCTTTCAAAAGCGTTTCTGAGAACTAAGCCAAGTGGGCATTATTGCATTGGCTAGTCTGCCCTCTTCATAGGCTTTCCACGAACACCGGTGGAGAATTATCTCTCCCAAGGCAAATTTCTTCTTTTGTTATGCTGACTCAACACTATTGAGTTGACCCATTTCTTAACATACTCTTCAATTCTTCTTTGGGGTAACCCTTACCCCTATTTATACACAACGATCACAAAAGTAGATCTCCATACAGACAAATCTTGGCACGAACCACGTAGTCCAGAATCTCGTCAATAACTGTACATCCTCCAAAGCACCCTAAAATTCGCAACCGTGACGTCCACACTGAGTAGACCTTTTGTAAATTTAGAGTTGTTTCTATAAATCCTTTGGTACTGAAGTATAGGATTATTAAGAAGGCGGACATACCACAAGTCCCAACCATATCCTCTACAAAATCTCAGGCCTTAAAAATGTGTAAATTTTAGGGAACCTTTCAGTACCACATATATACATTTCAGGCCAAAACTGATATAATATATACATGACCCTGCAATCCACCCATTGGTAGTGGACTCACCCTACTCGGCGCGAAGTCATAGGTCACAACAGTCGATGATCCACAATAATAACCTTCACAACTCGCATAAATCAACCAGATGCCAATGTCCGTTGCACCCCGCACATGATTCACTAGGTGATCTCTCAATACGCCCGCATCTTCAGTCGGAACCACACATTGAGGCAATGTTTGAGCATCTCTGGCTCCCTCATAGTCCATCTGTGGCATCACGAATCATCAATGCATAACTGATACCGAGTGCGCAATGTCATACACGAGTGGATACAAAGGAATATAAGATATATGTTTCAAGCTAAATCAATGCTGCACGATAAGTAGTCAAAGAAGTGAATATTTTCTAACAGTTCCATAGCATCTCGAAGATAAGTACAGACGTCTCCGTACCGATCCGTAAGACTCTACTAAACCTGCTTGTGACTCATGACACCTATGAACCTAGAGCTCTAATACCAACTTGGCACGACCCTAAATTCTCTCCGTAGGATGTCGTTATGGCACCTAGTCTCTAAGATTAGGTAAGCCTATCAATGCGAAATAATAATAAATATCTAAAATAATTAAACTACAATTCAAACAATTTTAACTCCCAAAACCCGGTAGAAATAAGTCACAAGCTTCTAAGAATTTATTCTCTGTCTCTATACATCCGAGTCTAAAGCAAATAAGGAAGACAACATAGTAAGATAGAAGGGGACTCCGGAGTCTGCGGACGCTGACAGATATACCTCAAAGTTTCCTCGTACAGCTAGTTTACTGATGCATGGTCCGATAAGATGTACCTGGATCTGCACAAAAAGATGTGCAGAAGCGTAGTATGAGTACACCACAGCGGTACCCAGTAAGTGCCAAGCCTAACCTCGGTAGAGTAGTGACGAGGTCAGGTCAGGCCCTACTGGAGAATAAATAATGGCATGGAAAAATGTTTAAATAATATTATAAGATAAAATGACAATGGAAATGAATGAAGTAGTATGTCACATTTAATTGCATCAAATAATGGCAAATAAATACCTCGTGGAAACAAAATAGAATTCTTTTCAACTTTAAGAAAATCACAACAATAATCAAAGGCAACTGCGTCCATAAATCAATATCAACAAGGCACTCCCGAGGTACCGCCTCGTAAGTCCCAAATCATAAACAAATTCAAAATATCTCATTTCCTTATACCACCGCGGGAGCCTTCATAATTTATTTAAAGAAAATATTTTTCCCGAAATAGCATCCCGCGTTTTAGCCACCCTTATCACACCACATGACTTCTAGTAGTCACCTCTACTAGCCATGCGTATCAAGCCACCCTTATCGCACCGCATGCGTTTCAACACCCAGACCTTATACCACTGCATGCGTATCAATATCACAATATATCACAATTTGCACCTCAAGTGCCCAATATTTCAATTTTTCCACAAACAAAATCAACAACAATATTTTTCAGTAATAAAGAGCTCACGGCTCATGCAGAATAATCGAAAAAATATCTTATGAAAATATTCAAGAATGAATAATTCAGGAAAAATAATATTTCAAATTTTTAATACGTTACTTCAATATCAAAATAACAAAATGTCAAATACTTCATATTAATAATATTTAATTTAAAGAAAATCAACCTTCAAATAATGCACAGTATAAAAGAAACTAAGTTTCAATTAAACAGGTAAAACAATTAGCAGGAAAAAGGCAAACAAATTTAAAATATATATCACAGATCAATGATGAAGAATATAACAAGATACAATAATTAAATCAAATGCGCAATAATGATCTACACAATTTTAAAATATAATCTTTCACATTTAGCCCGTGTACACACTCCTCACCTCGTATACACGACTTTCAATACATTTCAATAATCACATTAATATCAATTCTAGGGAAAATTTCCCCCACACAAGGTTAGACAAGTCACTTACCTCTACTAGCTCCAATTTAACCAAGTATTATGCCTTTTCCTCGACTTTTCCGACTCCGATCGACTCGTATCTAGTCATAATTAATTCGATACAGTCAACAAAAATTATAGGAATCAATTTCATAAGAAAATATTACATTTTTCAATAAAATCCGAAATTAGCTCAAACTTTGCCCGTGGGACCCATATCTCCGAATCCGGCGAAACTTATAAAATCCGACAACCCATTCAATTACGAGTCCAACCATGCCAGTTTCACTCCAATCGGACTCTGGATCGACACCGAAATCTCAAAAATTCATTTCTATGAGATTTCTAAAATTTTCCAAATTTCAATATCAAAACACTAATTAAATGGTGAAAACAATGATATATTTGTGTATATAGACCAAATCCGAGTTAGAATCACTTACCCCAAATGTCTTTCCTTGCAAATCTGTCAAAAGTAGCCTCTGTTCAAGCTCAAGTTTGTCAAAAATGGCAAATGGGTTGAATACCTCTGTTTTTTTTATAAATTAGATATCTGTCCAGTTCGATCTGTCCAGTTCGATCTTGGGAGCTCGATCTGTCCAGTGCGATCTTGGGAGCTCGATCTCGGGAGCTCGATCTTGGGAGCTCGATCTCGGGAGCTCGATCTTGTCAGGGACCTCGATTTGTCAGGGACCTCGATTTTGTTAGGGACCTTGATTTTGGCAGGGACCTCGATTTTGGCAGGCAGCCCGATTTGGACACAATTTCCAGCTGAAATATTGCAGCAGCTAAGTCCCTCTTTTTATCCGTTAACCATCCGAAACTCACCTGAGGCCCTCGGGACCTCAACCCAATACACCAACAAGTCCTAAAACATCATACGAACTTATTTGAAACCTCAACTCACATCAAACAATGCTAAAATCACGAATCATGCTCCAATTCACTCTTAATGAAACTTAGAATTTCCAACTTCCACATTCGATGTCGAAACCTATCAAATCAAGTCCGATTGACCTCAAATTTTGCACCCAAGTCATAAATGACATAACGTAGCTGTGAAAATTTTAAAAATTGGATTCCGACCCCGATATCAAAAAGTCAACCCCCCGGTCAAACTTTCCAAAAATTCAACTTTTGGCATTTCAAGCCTAATTCTACTACGGACTTCAAACTAAAATTCCGATCATACTCCTAAGTCTAAAATCACCATACGGAGCTGTTGGAATCATCAAAATTCTATTCCGGGGTCGTTTGCACATAATTTGACATCCGATCACTATTTGAACTTACACTTTTAATTGTTCATCAACAATTCCATATCTCGGGCTAAGGACCTCGGAAATTAATTCCGGGCATAGGCCCAAGTCCCAATTCACGATATGGACCTACCGGAACTGTCAAAACACTGATCCGAGTTCGTTTGCTCAAACTGTTGACCAAAGTCAACTAAGTTGTGTTTTAAACATCTAATTCACCTTTTAATCTATTTTTCACCTGAAAACTTTTCGGAAAATTTTTACGGACTGCACACGCAAGTTGAGTAATGGTAAATAGTGCTTAGATCACATAATTAATCATTAAATTTAAAGATAATATTGTGGGTCATCACAATATTCATTTACCAATCAAGTCTGTTGCGGCGTGCAACCCGATCCTCCAATATGAACTTTTAATAAGTCTGTTGCAGCGTGCAACCCGATCCTCCAATATTGAATTTTAATAAGTCTGTTGCGGCGTGAAACCCGATCCTCCTCTATATTCATTATAACTAATCCTGTTGCGACGTGCAACCCGCTCCTCAAACACATTCATTTACCAATCAATTCTTATAGAAGAAATTCCCTAGTAAACACAACAATTAATATAAAATCATAAGACAACAAGCATACAACAATTATAATTTAATTATGAAACAAACAATGACAATTAGCAATTTATTATAGAAGTCAGGGATAAAATAGGCAGTTTAATATTTAATATGTTAAATGTCAAATAACAATTAAAACACATAATTTAAATAGCATGTAACAATTAATGCAGGAATTCAAAAATTAATATTTTGACAAAGAATAAGAGAGAAATAATTATTATAATAATTAATTTATGATTAAAAACAATTTATGATTTTTAAGTAAATAGGCAAACAATTAATTTGACGACGTATAGACATTCGTCACCTCACCTATACATCATTCACATGCAATTCACATAACAAATAATTGAAGAGTTCTATTCTCTCAAGTCAAGGTTAACCACGACACTTACCTCGCTTTGCAAATGGAAATGAATTATTCAACCACAACTTTTACTTTTAAATTTGCCTCCGAAAGCTTCAAATCTATTCACAAACAATTCGATATATTCAATACGAATCATAGGAATTAATTCCATATGAATTTACAAATTGTTCGGATAAAAATCCGAAATTCATTAAAATATTCGACAGTGGGACTCACATCTCAAATCCCGGAAGAACTCGCGAAATTCGAACACCCGTTCCGATACGAGTTCAACCATACTAAATTTGTCCAATTCCGATATCAAATAGACCTTCAAATCTTAAATTTTTATTTTTGGAAAGTTTTACAAAAATTCCAATTTCTTCCATCTAAATCCGAAATAAATGATGAATATAGACATGGATTTGTGAAATATAATCACTTTTGGTTATATAACACTTACCCAATCCAAAGTCGTGAAAATCCCCCTTGAAATCACCCAAATCCGAGACTCAAAACTCAAAAATGAGTAAAAATGGCTAAGACCCGATTTTATGTATTCTGCCCAGCATTTGCGCATCTGCGGTGCCTGGGGAGGTTCCGCATCTGCGAACAAAATGTCACACTTGCGACGTCCGCTTCTACGCAAAAGGGCTGTACCTGCGAAGACCGCATCTGCGATGGAAGTCTCACTTATGCGAGCTCACACCTGCAGTCAAAATTCCGCATGTGCGATTACACCACAACCCAAAATTTCAGATTTTGCTTAACTCCAATTCTTGTTCCAATTTTGATCCGTTTCACTCTCGAGGTACTCGGGACCCCGTTCGAATATACCAACAAGTCCCGTAACATAATACGGACTGACTCAGGGTATAAAATCATGTCAAACAACACTGAAATTACAATTCACACCCCGATTCGAACTTTGAGTTTTAAACTTTCAATTTGCAAATCTCGTGCCAAAACATATTAAATGAATCCGGAATGACTTCAAATTTGGCACACAAGTCATAAATGACATAACACAGCTGTTCAAATTTTCAGAATCAGATTCCGGCTACGATATCAAAAAGTCAACCCCGTGGTCAAACTTGGAATATTCAGCCGTTAAATTGCTAGTTCCGTTAAATGGTCATAACTTGAGCTAGGGAAATCCAAATTACATTCCGGGCATACGCCTAAGTCCCAAATTGCGATACGGAGCTACCGGAACTGTCAAATCACTGATCTGGGTTTGTTTTCTCAAAAGGTTGACCAAAGTCAACTTAATTGAGTTCTTAACCTCTATTTCACATTTTAATTCATTTTGCACATGAAAACCTTCCGAAACATTGTACGGACTGCGCACGCAAGTCAAGAAATCATAAATGGTACTTTGCGAGGTCTTAGAATACATAATTACTTATTAAATTCAAAGATGACATTTTGGGTCATCACATTCTCCACCTCTAAAACAAACGTTCGTCCTCGAACGGAGCTAGAATGAAGTACTTGAGCTTTTGAATAAGTGCGGATTTTACTCCCCATGTCCAACTCGGACTCCCAGGTAGATGTCTCTACCGGCTGACCTCTCCATTGCACCCGAACTGAAGGATAACTCTTTGACCTCAATTGTCGGACCTGCCGGGCTAGAATAGCCACCGGCTCCTC